>JAAAKG020049527.1:0-18460 GCA_010014905.2 Druon quercuslanigerum
GTTTAGGGTTTATGTGTTTAGGGTTTATGTGTTTAGGGTTTATGTGTTTAGGGTTTATGTGTTTAGGGTTTATGGGTCTAGGGTTTATGTTTTTAGGGTTTATGGTTTTAGAGTTTATCGGTTTACGGTCTTCGGGTTTAAGGCTTAAGTTGTTTCGCATGATTTCTGCAATATATTGCAAATTTAGAAATAATTGCTAAAACTATTTGTTTAAACAAATTATTTTTAAAAATTTGGCTTCGCGAGTCTCTTTGTAATTCAATTACAAACATTTTGAGTCCAATTTTGTTTGATTTGGTTAAGATTTGCGACCTGTAGGTGGTTTTGAACATTCTGTCCCCAATGTGCGACGGCGTAGTTCGCATGTGCGAACGTCACTGAGCTGGATTCGGCCACATAACTTCTGCCTCAAGTTCATGCAATGGCGCATTTTCAAGGAGGGGGTGATTTTTTTAGATTTATAAACTGGAGTATTAATGAATTGTTAGAAATTTCTGCATACGTTTTTTGATACTTGTTCGGAAATTGAATTTTGTTTCAATACGAATTTTTTGATAATGCTTTATATCTGAAAATTCCGAAGTTTTTACCGAGCAGGGATCAGACTCATGCGACTATTTATAAGTGAACGGTCCTTCTTAAGGCCTTCAAATACATAAGACAAACGCAAAATATTAGCAAAGCTAAAAAAAAGTGTTAAGTAGTATAAATAGTAACGTGAGTCTGAACCCTGCAAGTTATAAGTCTTAGAATTTTTAAGTACAATATATTATAGACCATTCCGTAATCAGAACTGAAAACTAGAAAAAATTCAAATTGAAGACCATGATATTCAGTTCCAGATTTAATAAGTTTCGATTTACATATTCTAAGTTGTTTGGTTTCAATGTTACAAGTACAAGGTTGTCTGGTTTTCTTAATTCTTGAAAATCGTAGAATATCAAATGAAAAGACTTGATAGTTGCACAATTGCAAAGGACATGATCGTATATTCAGTAATTGCGTTTTGTATTCCTTTCTCAATTTAATAATGATTAATGTAATATCATAAAATTTTCCGATTTTTAGATGAAGATTTTGAACAATGAATCTTTTAAAATTGAGAAATATTTTAATGTAAAATTTCAAAAATGAATAATAACTAAAAATAAAGTGCTAAAAATTAAACAATTTAAAATTGTAAGATTAAAAATTGTATAGTTGAAAACAAATGAAAATAGATAAAAATTAAACTATCTGTAACTTACAACTAATAGTAGAAGAATTGGGGTGTTTTCAATTTCTATGATATTTTATTACGTGAATTACAGCCAATTAACAAATTAGTTAATCCTATTTAAATCAACTATACTCTTTGTTAATAAATCTTTGCAAAAGTCTGAGATCCATAGGAAATCGGAGGGCAATAAAGCCTTCCATACCGAATGATCCTGTTTAAAAAAAATCTCTGTGGCTCCCCATGTGACAACATTAACTAAAATATGTGTCAAATTGTGATAATTTCTATTTAAAGCAGTACATTTCTCACTTTATAAAAGTTTAAAATTTCAGATGATAAAGGCCATTTACAACTATTGCATCTGAATTTCGGTAAACATACGACGTTTGATAAAAAATAATAACAATTATTAAGAGTAATAACAATAATATTTATTTATTCGTGAATACCAATTTTGTCCCCTTCAAAGTAGTTTCTCTCGGATATAATGCACTTATGCCAGCGTCTTTTCCAATCTTCCAAGCACTTTTGAAATTCACTTTTCGATATGGCATTCAGCTGCTTCAGCGATTCTGCTTTTATCTCATCGATGTCGTCAAAACGTCTTCCATTCATGGATTTCTTCATCTTTGGGAATAGGGAAACGTCACAGGGGGCCATGTCCGGTGAATATGGTGGTTGTGGCATCAATACGGTGTTTTTTTTGGCCAAAAACTCACGAACAAGGATTGAGGCATGAGCTGGTTGCATTATCTTGGTGCAGTTGCCATAGCTGATTTTACCACAAAAATGGTCGTTTCTTCGAATTGCTTCACGCAAACGACGTGAAACTCCTACATAATATTCTTTATTCACTTCTTGACCTTCAGGTAAGAACTCATAATGCACTAAACCGTTGAAATCGAAAAACACAATGAACAAAACCTTCACTTTTGATCGAACTTGTCGTGTTTTTTTCGCTCTTGGTAACGTTGAAAGCTTCCAGTTGGACGATTGAGCCTTAGTTTCGACGCCATATCCACAAACCCATAATTCATCACCTGTTACGGTTTGATCGAGCAATGTAGGGTCGTTATTCACTGCATTCAGTAAATCTTGAGTGATGTCATTTGTGATATGGCTTTTGGTCGAAACTTAGCAGTTTCGGGACAAATTTTACTACCACACGTTTCATGTTTAAAACATCCGTAAAAATTGCTTGATATGAGTCGCATGATATACCGACATCCTCAGCAACCTCTCTAATTGAAATTTACTGTCGCTCATAATCATTTTTTTCACTTTCTCGACATTATCGTCCGTTATTGATGTGCGAGCACACCTAGGGCACTCGTCATCTTCAACGTTTTCACGTCCATTTTTATACCGGTTATGCCACTCTAATATACCAGCAAAATCAACTTTCAATATTTTAAAAACATTACTGCACTTTATTGCATTTTTGTAACGAAACTTGATGCAAATTCTTTGATCCATTTCTTCCAAAAGTGTCTGAGTACACTACACCATGTATAACTACACTGCCAGCTGATGGCAGAGTAAACATGCAATATGACTAACAATGCACATACAATATCCAGGCAAGTGCAGGAACAAATAAAAAAATTTTGCCAAACGAACAAATGCAGCCCGGGAAATTATTTTTTCGTTATTTTTTGATCAAACGTTATATAAAAAACACTTCTAATTTTTAATTTATCCAGGAAAATAAAATTTCGTAATTATTTTAATTTTCAACTTTTAAATGCAAGTAACATATTATTGGAATCGTCTAGGATCGTAGATATGGAATATAATATTTCTAAAATACTAATTGCAAAATAAAAACAATTATATTTCGTATTTTATTTCTCGTTAGTACTGGGCACCCCCAGCCCCAGTAAGCAAAGATGGTTAACAGCATTTGTCGATCACTCAGCTCCACAAAAGAAAGTTGATTCAAGAGCATATAGACGGCGATCAAGCCGAAATTTTTTAACATATGCGCTAACTTTAAAATTTTACGATTTTGATTGTTTTAATTCGTCTAGCAACGTTTTTCACAGATTTAAAATTATTCAACTAATACTACTTTCACTTTGAAGCAAAATAGTTTTAGACTCTAGACTGTATTGAATGGATTATAACATGGCATGCGAAGATTCACTCCATACGAATTCCTGCCATACGTTATAAGTAATGACCGTGATAAATAGGTTATAGAAATATTTAATTCATATTTTTATCAACATTTGTGACTTACTGAGACTCTCAACTTAGTGTCGAACTATTTTAATCGAACAATCTAAATTTTTATTTTAAACCGAATACTTTATAAATTAGAATTTATATTATTTTTATTTTCTATTCATTTTAAATTATTAATTGTTCAATAATCAGTAAGAGTAGAATTGAGCTGAAGATTGGGACGATTGATATAGAGCAGGAGTATACCTAATATACTTGAATTCCAAGAGAAATTTAAATACCATGAATATAAATAAAATATCGATCCAAGGGAAAAATTCTACTAGACAAATATGAACGTTTTTACTGCTATAGCCACTTGATCCAATGCAGGTTATAGGTTTACCTTTAATTTAGTTTGAATACCATTTCTGCAAGAAGTTTATCGGAAATATCGGAAATACTTCTTGTTTAACAGAAATCTAATAATATAATGGTTAAAGAAGTTATGTGAATAAAAGATAAATAAAGAAGATAGTAGAGCCTATTGAATAGAAAAAAATTTAATTTCATCGGAATTGAAAACTTTAGAGAATACTTAAGATGTCTTAATTAAATCTAGCCATATACAGGAAATAAAAAGTTATTTAAACGATTTTTTTAATAACCAACAAAAAATTCACAAACAAAAGAAATGCTAGGATTGAATGTTTCGATTTTTCATTAAAGAATCTATTACGTTCTGTTGTTAATTCTTAACTAATCTATTTAAATTATTAAATTTTCTACAAAGGAAAATAAATGATACAGAAAATAAAAATGGATTAAAGAAAATGCTATTCTTTAATATATTAAATCATTTGTTCTTAATTAAAAAAACTCTTATAACATTCGTAAGCAAGCCCTGCAGATTGGAACGTATCATGAATTTAGTGTCTCCGTTAAAAAAATTGTATTAAAATCGAGAAGAAATCTACTTTTTAATGAATAACTTAATTCCAAATGAGCATGAAAAACATGAACTATTAAAAAGAGACTTTCAAACTACCTTACTTTGTGGCTCAATAGAGACAAATAAATCTGCCCGCAGCCAATGACGCGTGACCATCGCTTCTCGCGCTTCGCCGTAGATAATATATTTATCTCGCGCTTTACGCATGATAATTTACTTATCTCATGTTTCACGCTTGATGTATATTTTTCATTAATTTTTATGAGATGAAAATTTGAATTTCGGATTTTTCATGAAACTCAAAAAGTTTTTATGATAATTTTGTAGAGCTTTTTCTTTCCTTTTAAATTTTGTAAATGCTATAACTTTGGTAATTTTTTTCTGCCAAAAAAAGTAGTTGACATAGATTGTTTCTCTTTTTAAGTACTACGAACAGCCGTACATACAATTTCTAAATCTTTAGATTTCGACATTGAGAGATTGTGTCAAAGGCCAATCTAAAATATTAATTTTTTAAAAGTAATCGTGCTTATAGACAGACATCAAGAAATACATCTCAAATCGTAAAGATTTGACAAGAATAAGGGGTTCTTTATTTACACAAATCTAATATCTTCTATGATAAGAGCGTAAAAATAACAATTGCAAAAAAGGAGAAAAAAGGGAACCAACATGATTCGAAGCCAATTTAGGCCTTCTCATCCGGATTCATTTATAGGAAGAACTAAAGGTGTAAAAAATAAATACACCTAAAATTAAAATATTTTGATTGATATTGATTGAAAATAAAAGGAGAAAAATGGATATTTAAATAAGATATTCAAAGAGTAAGATTTTCATACCTGACATGCAGATATTCATGCCAAATATCTAAACTCTAACACATTCATATTTTAAAATCATTCGAGCGCATGCGCATAACGCATTGGACTTTAACGACTATACTTGAAGGCTGTATATTTTCGATACAACAATTATGGAATTATTACCATTTTTGAACATTTTCAACGAATTAAAATTAGCTATCTTTATTTATAATTCGATATAGACTTTTGTCTGTCTACTTTAAACATGCAGATTACAAATCATTTGTTATGTTACCCAGTTGTTATGTTTTATTTTAAATTAAAAATATTAAAAATAACCTTAAACTGACTGCATATATCATCTGATGGAAATTTCATACCCTTTATATTTTTTTTTGTTTATGAACGAACATTAATATAAAGTTATTAAATGAGACTTGCATCTTAGTGGCGGTAGAAGAAAGTGTGCAGTGACAGGTGGCGAGAAGTTTTGGCGGATTTTATGTGGAAGGTGTGAGTAAAGTGTGAGTGTGGAAGGCTGAAAGGTGAGTAGAGTTGCGAGGGGTCAATTGAAGTGTTAAAAACTAATTTTTAATGTAGTTTGTGGTCAGGAATTTAGTTCTTCATTATCTGCAAGGGTGGTTCTAGTAGTGCCGGACACTGGCAAAGTACATGCAAAGATATTTCATCATCCCTGCTGCATTTTATGCCGAGTTAGCATCTGAACCACTGTCCTTACGTCTTTTTTCGAAAAACCCTGGATTTCCCTGGCTCTGTTCATTCTGTACGTATAGCCTAGGATGGACTTTGCCTGTTGACAACTCCAGGCTTGCTCCCAATATTCGCGATGCTTTGTGCGGGTCCAGCTTTGGATGACAAGATCGATGCAGCAAGATTCTAGTCCCGGTACTGGCTCTGGTCCTATGTATTCACTCACATGAGAGCCATTTTGCTTTTCTTCTGCAAGTTGGCTCAATACCTTTTTGCATTCCCAAACCAGTTTTGATGTTATATCTGGTTTTCCTACTGCAGTAGTGTCGCTTGGTTGTCCGAACAGATCTTAACCTGTCTTTCAGCAGCGTTCTCTACTAATAGTGCTTCAGAACAACAAAAGACAGTAGTATTTCTCCCAACCCTGACCCTCCTGGCCAAGCGTATACCAGATTTCCCCTTGGAGGACTGGATTACCATTTCCTTACCACGCACAACTGCTTGGAATTCAGACACAGAATGTCCTGGAAAAGTTGAAGCGTTTTGTTATTCTGTCCTGCCTCATCTTAATAATCGGCAGTGAGCTCATGTCACTCGGGAGCATAGGATTTCTAGTCCCCCGTGTCCATCTGTTTACTCTTTCTAGGCGATACATCGTGTGTGTCGCTTTTGCAGTTATCGCGAGGTGTAGAGTTTCTTCACAGAGCATGAAGCCTGTGAACACTGTAAGCGTATTCCTCATTACTTTCATCAAACCCCGAAACGCTAGCGTTTGTAGTCGTCGCAGCCTGTCCTGCATCGTTTTAAGTTTTTACCGTAGCCACCAGACTACAGCCGCATGAAGAAGCCTTAGTTTAAGGACAGCAGAGTAGAGCCATACAAGCATTTTAGGCCCTATTCCCCACATCAATCCAAAAATGCTCCTGCGCATCCAGAAACTTATGACGAATTTCCTGCATTGGGCCTCCACGTGCTTTGCCCAGTTCAGTTTGCTATCTAGGACTACTCCCAGATGTTTACCCGAGTCTGGAAACGTCTGCCTCCCACCACAAAAAACAGAAGCGGTAACTTCCGGCATCTTGTAGTTCATGATGAAGATGACCATACTGGTATTTCCCGGATTTACCAAGAGCCCTGAGCATTCACACTAAAGTTCCACGATGCGCAACAACGACCTTGTAAGGCTCATAAAAGTTTGCAGATGAGCCCCCCTAACTAGGATTACAAAGACATCCGCGTGTTGCTGAGTATAATAACCCTCTTTATTAAGCCCGTGGCGCTACTCCTTTGACTAGGCCATCACCCCATCTGGTTCCGAGTCTTCTTCGGCATAGAATGCTCCTGATCCAGCTTAGCAGCTGGCTTGGAACACCACACCTCGAAGACTCTCGACATATGACCTCTGGAGGAGTATTACTAAAGGAACCTCTATATCTTAGAACGTACTCACATCATACCCCTTTTGCTCTAACCGCTGCTCCAATTTTGCTGCAACAGCACTGACTGCTATTTCTATCGAACAGCCTGCCTGAAAAGCATGCTGCCCTCTGTGCAGGGGTGAGGTCAGAAGTACCTCATCCCTGATATATCTCTCGACGAGCCTCTCCAAAGTCTTAAGAATAAAAGACGTTAGGCTGATCGGTCTGAAATTTTTAGCAGCAGTGTAGCCCTTCTTCCGAGGTTTGGAAATAGAAGCCAGTATACCGTTCTATCATGCCGATGGCACATGCTTTAGAGCAATTCTTACCCTACATGGCTTCGTCAGTGGAGGCATGACAAATTTCAGTCCTTTTAGTAAAAGCGCTGGGTAGATGTTATCCACCCCTGGTGATTTAAAGATGCATAAGGACCCTAAAGCCCATTTCACCCTTTTGCTGTCTACAACCTTTGAGGCGAAATTCCGGTCAACTCTCCTCAACTCTTTGCCCCAGTCTTCCTCCTCGAGATCAGTTTATATTCCCTGAAAACCAGGGAAATGGACTTACGCAAGGTGAGTCAGCTTTACTTTTTCGTTTCGGCAAACTTCCCTTTTTTGAGCCTTATTAGCCCAAAGCGAGATTCCGGGTTATTTGCTAGGATCTCGTGGAGCCTCGCTGTTTCCCGAACATCTATCGATTACTCACAGAAGTCCCTCCAGTCTTCTTGCTTATACTTTCTTATATTTTTATTGTATTCACATCAAGCCGTCTTGTAGACGTCCCAGTCTGAAAATAATTTGGTTCTATTTGCCCTATTGCACAATGCTCTTGTCTTTTTGTGGAGTTTCTCCAGTTGTGTATTCCATCATTCTGCTCCTTTTCTAGACTTAATTTTGGCTGCAGCGCAATTGCTCTCATACGGTGTAGTCAGAGCTCTTAGCAGAAAGTCCACGGCGTGCTCTAACTCATCAATGCTGCCATAATTTATGGGAAATTCCACTAGTCTTGCTCTGAGTTCCTCTTTATATGAGTCCCAAAGTGTATTTCTAGGGTGTCTGACTTTTGAAAACGCTGGTTTTCTTAGTTTTAGGTAAAACAAGATAAATTTGTAGTCCTAAAGAGACTCCTCATCAGTGACCCTTCTGTCCTCGCTCCTGTCTTTAACCTGGAATTTGGGAGTAGAACCTCGATTCAGAATCTCCATGTCAGTGCCAGCTAGTTATTCAATCAAATCTCTTCCTCTGTCATTGATATTTGTGCTTCCTCACACTGTATGGTGAGCATTCGCATCGCAACCCAACAGTAGAGGAATCCTGTTTTCTTGGCAGTGCTCAATTCGAATTTCTACATCTGTAGGAGGGGGGGGGGGGGGATTCATCCGCATGGTCAGGGAAATAAGTCTAGACAATTACAACCTCTAGTATTTCTCCGCTTCCGCTCCTGAGGCTCACCTTGATAACAGTGAAATCCCTGGAGTAGAGCTCAGGCACCAAAATCGTATTTATACCCTTGACAGTTATGCATGCCCTTGGCATTTTTTCGAGCAGCCTTTTATAAATGGAGCCACACACTGATGAGCCGCTGATTCCTTTTCTATATAACCAGGGTACTTGGATTAGGGCGAGCCCTGTCTGCATCACTGACATGCATCTAGCTAGATCCGCCGAAGTGCCTTTGCTGTAGTGCAAATGAATCTGCATCCTGGAGATTCCTGTCTCCAGCCATTGTAAGGCAAAGCCGGGGCATCCTCGGATGTTTCTTTGTTCCCTGAGGATCACTTTTAAGTCACCCTGAAGATAACCCTACCAGCCGCCAAATATGTTCGGTAGTCTAGAGCTGTAAGAGCTCTGATTGCCGATTCAGGAAGACAGACCACCAGAATCCAACCACTCCCTTTCTGCCTGGATTCCTGCCCGTCGGAATACATCTTCCATGAATCCGTCCTCAGAGACGGGTTTTGGAAGCTCAGGCGCCTCAGAGTGGCCGCCGAATTCTCGGGTTTACCGGTTATTAGAAAGATCGCTCTGTGTTGCCATTGCAAGCATTCCGTCCCACTGTACTCCAGGTTTAGTCTTTTTTTGCGCCTAAGCGTAGGAGTCCTCTCTGCTTACCAGTCTCGCGATCAGACATCAGCGGCCTGGATGAAGATGGCTCCTGGCCTAATAAAGGTGTCGTTGAATATAAGGGCGGGCCGCTCACGTGCTAACGCGGCAATATCCTCAGAGATTTGCTCCCTAAAGCCTGTCCTTTTTTTCTCTTGCCCATATATTGAGTCTGAATAGTTGCTCCAGGTACAGATCCAGCAGCCTCGTTGTCTTGGCTACTGCTTGAGAGACACATTGTGCGCTGTATTATTCTGAGCGCCGGAACGGCGCATCCACCTTAGAGCGAGCACTGTTAGCTGCTCTTCGATCGTGGCAACAGGATTGTCACCAGCCTCATTGTTTTTCACTGCTTCCAGTTGATTTCCCCCTACGGAGTTTTCCGCTTACTGCGGTGATATAAAGGAAGGTCCCGTAGCGGAGCCCTCATTGTTTTTTAAGCTATTTTTATGTTTATCAGTCATAAAACATTCTTTAAAAAGCTAGGGAAAAACAATGTACCCCCTTTAGAGCCCCGCATGCAGGGGGCAGGTCTAAATACTATGGGATTTGAGCTGGTTTGCCAAAGTGCCCGTTAAGACACCTTCTTTTTGACCCTATCCTGTCCGCCTCTACTAAGGGGGACACCTTGGGGTGATTTGTTGACCCTGATATCATGCAGCCCTCGACACGGCGATCACATCTTGGCTTCGGGAGCATGAGAAATCGCGCCCTCGATATTCCAGGGAGTTTTCCCAGTACCCCCTAAAAGAACCGCTTTTTAGGTTAGATCCCACCAGCCAGAGTCCATCAGACACCAGAGTAGATACACCTCGCCATGCAGCCCCTCTGGTTCACCTGTTCCGGACTATAGTCCGGTGAGACAAGTAAGCAGCCACACCAGCTACAAGTTCTCGCGATCCCTTGTTAAAACCAAGTGCCAATAACTCATTTCCATGATATTTTGTAAATCGATGATAGTGTCATTATATGTAATTATTAACCAAAAACTTTCTATCATCACATTATAATGATTACTAAAGCTAATAGTGTTTGCACTGAAATAATACTTATCAATATAAAGAAAAATATAATTAATGGAAGCGATTAATTTTGCGCGTTTTAGGAGCTTCTCTAGTAATGAAAAATAATAATTTGCTTACTACCAAAAAATGTAGCGGAAATTAGGTGATTCAACCTTGCTTATCCCTACGAAATTATTCTCATCTACTTAGATTTTCATAACAAATTCAATAAATGCTTTAACTTCTACAGTTCTACTGAAAAAATCTCTAAATATTTGTGTCGTTGATTCTCGATCTTTTTAAATGACTAAATATTTTATAACAAAAAGTTTTCGTCAAAAGTGAAAAATTTTGGTTACGGTCATTTGTGGTCCGTAGTTTAAGAACTGATTTGCTAACATACATGATTTTCTAACAAATATATCTATTTACCCTACACTGAGCCGCGCCGCGTCACAGGAGACCTAACGTTTGAATTTTTTCCTCGAAAACCAGTCGGTAACACACTAAAAAAATTTCAGGACTTGTAGATCAAACTTATACCTTTCTCTGACTACAAAAATGGCATTTTTTGGGATACCGTTTTTTCATTTTTTTCTATAATTTAAAAAAAATTATTTTTACATTTTTTTATTTTGAAGTGTGTCAGGGTTATATTCATGAGGTACCTTTTGGAAAGTATACTCGTTTCTGCAAATGTACAAGTCAATTTGAATGTTTATTTTTACTTACAATAAGTTAAAGAAATAAATATTTTTGTGACTTTGAAATTCGAAAAAATTGTAAATGGGTTCGAAATGTGGCATAAATTTCCAAAAACTGCAAACAAAATTTCAAGAAATGAAACTATAAAAAAGGTCGCGATTAAATCTATATTAAAATTAATCTGACTTTTAAGTCAATAATTATTTTTAGAAATCACATTAAAATATGCAATATAATTTTTATATAATTTTTTTAATTTTAGCAAAAAAAAATTTGGATGAACTTATGCAGGACTACTCATCAGTTGATGTATGTTCTGTTAGGGTTTTTCAATGGCACAAATCACCATTAAACAAAAACTATGATAATTCTTTAATTTTCAAGAGCTCGATTGATTACAATGAAATTACCTCAAGCAACTGCGGAGACGCTATGAGTTCCAAGTCGATTAAGTCTCAAGTTGCGTATCGTATTTCAAAAGGACAAGGATCCGGCGGCATGAGTACCTTCTGTAGGACATACGAGTAGTTGTCTCTTCAGTAAGATTGTCATTATGCAGTCAATGGAAGGCATTGTAGATAATTTGAGTATTTACCTTGTTTATGTTAACAGCTTCCAACTCAAAGCAGGGAATTCATTATCTAATTCTAGTAATAGTATATTCAGTAATACATATAGGTTTGAAAGCGCGTTTTATGATAAATTAACGGACAACCTATACTCTGTTCCCTGCGAGAAGACGCTACAGAACGACAAATTTTGATTTCTTCGCGCAGCCCATTGTTCAGTTTATAAAGAAGGCGGAATTTCAATGAGATGCTTCAGCTAATATGAATTGAAGCTCGTCAACTTTATGAAAAAAAATTCTAGAGCAATTTACGAGACTGACGGTTAGTGGGCTTTATTTTTTCGACTACTTTTTTGTTTGATTACCGATCTCAGTTTAGGAGAAGTTACTCCAGAAGGGGTCTTTTGTCCATAGGCAGGTCAAAGTAAAGAAATAAAATAAAATATTATATTGAAATTAGCGATTTGAAAATATTATAATTAGCATTTGCGAATCTTTCCGATGCCAGTGATACGTTACTTGCATAGAAAAGTTAAATTTTGATGAAGTTTAATTGAAGAATGTTTAGCTCAATATTCAATTTTATATTGCTTACTTCCCCAATTTTCAAACCTTATGGGCAAATTACATATTGTTCGAATCGGAATAATTCGCACATTCTAAATAAAGTACTTTTGAGGTTGTACACTACGAACAATCAATCTCAAAAGTCGCCAGTCTTTAAATGATTTATCAATTAAAAAAAAAAGATCAATTATTGATTTCCAGAAATCTTGACAGAAGCTTCTAAGTATATTTTAGACAAAATAATTCAGGGTAAAATCGTTTATTTAACAATAGTTATTCAGAGTTTTAGATTTTGCTTTCTGTTTACGGAAAGGTTACAATTCTTATTTATTCCTGTTGATGAAGGCCTCATTTCATTCTTTGAAGGATTCTCTACAATTCTATTTGGGTGGTGTTAATTAAAATTAAAACTATGATTGCTTATAGCAATAATAACTGTATGATTTCTTAATTAATTTTTGTAAATAAAATCACCCTAAATAGGAATTTATAGAATCCTTCATAGAATAAAATGAAGCCCTGATCATTAGGATTAAATAAAAATTGTAAATTTTCTTTAAGGAAAATTAAAAAACTAAACCGCTGTTAAATAAACAATTTGAACCTGAATTATTTTTTTCTGAAGTTTGCTTAGAAAGCTCCATCAATGTTTACAGAAAGTAATAATAGATATTTTTTTGTCGATTTTATAAATCATTTTAAAGATATGAAACTTTTGAGATTGATTGTACGTAGTGTACATCCTTAGGTCCTTTTCTTTTATGACTAAGATTTAGTAAAAATCATTCACACTATTGGAAAAGAAACCCAAGTAAAGTAATAAATATTAAATTTAGACCAAGTACCTATTGAAAAGAGAAATTAAGCAACTACGTGAGAAAAAGGGTAAGGACACTCTTACACCAAGAAATGACAACCCACATGCGCGTCTATAGGGTGTTCTCTCAGGGAACAGACTATATTCAATTTTTTATAAAAGTTTTATAAAGTTCATAGAAAAACCTTTAAAAACAAGTTAAGGATTTCGAAATTTCCATAATGGGTAAGAGTTTAATTAATTATTACTTAGTGTTAAAAAGTCCTGTATATAGAGATAATATCGAAATATGTATGAAAAAATGTGCCATGCATCTAATGCCTTTCTAACTTTTATGTTCTCTTAACCCTTTTTAGCATACATTATTTCTTACTTGCGAATTGATTATAACGTTACGCACAGAAAGTTTTTGGGATCACTGATCACCAGTTTGGAGTCAAATTTTTGAAATTAAAAAAATCGTTAAGGCCATGTAAAGAGTGTAACAGCTGACCAAGGCAGTCCTGAGATCAATATTTTTTCACACATATTTAAAAATAAAAATATAAATAACGCGGAACGATTTTTGCGAAAATATTAATAAACATTGATGGTCCGTTTGTGCCAAGGCGCATAGTTACGGGATGAAAAAAGTTTATTTCTGAAAATACGAAATATTGACTGCGCTAGTGCTGCTCTGAAACAGCTGATATGTACGTCAGAAAACATTTATTTATTTGCATTTCAAGTGGAAACATTAGATTCTGAATTATTTGTGAACAATTTTCGTGAGCAATTTTTGTTATTTTACCCCACTTTGATTAAGATAAAGCTCATAACTAGACCTTTTGACAGCATTGAAAATAGCTTGCAGGGATTATTTAGGTCCATAGGCAACTTCCTTTCTGCCTTCTGTTTAGCCAGCCAAATTTTTAACAATTTCATTCCGCGTGGACGTAAGTCAGGAATGAAAAGTACCAATATAGGTTCCAGTTTTATTTTTTTCGAAATTTTTTTTTCAAAATTTCAACCGGAATAAAGCAGATACATGCACTTCATTGTCTCCTATATCATTTCCTAAACTTTCAGAGCGATACCTTATTATTATTTTTAGACAATTTCTCGTCACATGTCCTTAATGGCAGATTGAATATTGTGAAGAAATAATGTAAAAATAATTTCCGTGGTTGTAATATGTCATCCAAAAAATAAAACAATTGGTGCTTTCAAGGCCGTAGTCCGTAGGCCCGAAATTCTTGAAACATGTGCATGATAGTTACCTGCATGCCGCTGAAAATACCCCACCCTCGACATTATTTCCTGCTGCGTATAGGGGAATCTCCCCCCATTTTTTCTGACTACAGCCCTTATTACGAATCAAAAGACAAAATTCTAAAACCAAGAATGCTGCATCCAATATGGCGGAAAAAAAATATAAAAAAATATTCTGTAGCTTAAAAATTCAGAGATTCAGAAATTCAAAAATTCTTAACTATTTAAAAATTAAAATTGAAAAATTAAAAAATTCAGAAATTCTCAGAGTTTTTGTGAGTGGCTGATTACCAATGTGATGTCAACATTCTACAATTATAAATGCTGAACAAGACATGAAGGCTAAAAAAATCGGCCCAGCAGCTATCAATTGGGTCCTCATTAGCCTTTTTGACCGCTGATTATTAATTTCAAGTCAAAATACCAAATTCTTATTCCCCATATTAAATCTGTCATTTTGAATTTTATATTTTTAAATAACAACGATTTGTAATTAGCTACTATGCAAACCATGAGGATCCAATTTTAAGCTACGGGACCAATTTTTTTATTTTTGTCAACTACATTGGATGTTTCATTTTGAATTTTGGATGTAGGACTTCAGATTCGTAATCAGTACCCGAAACACCTGTGAAAATCCATTTTGAAACGAGACTTATTTTTAAATTTTTTGTTCGCCATATACTTAAAAAAAAAATTTCCGCGAAGTAGGACCCGCCATTTTGAATTCTTGAAATTTTGAGTTCAGATTCTTAATCAGCGACACTAAAAAACCCTTAGAAGTTATTTGCAGCCCCACCCAAAAATTATTTTTCTGATGTATTTTACAGTATTTTTATATAATTTAAACGAATTTAAAAAAGGAGAAAGTGAACACAAAATTATGTATGTGAGTCTGTATGTCTGTATGTCTGTATGTATGGTTGTCTGTATGAATGTTGTAGATACGCTCACTTTTGACGGACTTGTCCAATTGAGTCAGCCTTTGATAATATTCTTAAGGTTTCCAAAATGATGTTCAGATATTTTTAACCAAATTAAGAAATTCAGAGAATTTTCAAAATTTCAAAATTTTTTCTCTATAAAATTAAAAAAAAAATTAATAAATTTTAGACATTTTTGTCAAAGTTTCTTATAGATGGGTGGAGACTTGCATATTATCCAAATAAAATTTTTAATCTTGATGAAAGTCAAAAAAGTTATAGACTTTTGAAAATTTTTTACATGTTCAGCAAAATAAAAAGATATATTTTTCTGTTTTTTTCAGACATTTTTGTCCAAGTTTCTTATAGATGGATGGAGACTTACATATTATCTAAATTAAATGTTCAATTTTTATGAAAATCAGAGAAGTTATAGACGTTTGAAAACTTCGAAAATTTTCAGTAAAATAAAAAATTATATTTTTCTGATAGACTAGGAAATTTCATTTAAATGCTTCCCTACATATAAAATATATTTAGAAACTATCTGAGTTAAATTTTTCAAAGAGACAAAAATTTAAAAGGTAAAGCTTTTTTAAAATTTGAAAGAAAAATGTTATGAGTTTTAGAATTTTTTAAACATTTTCTGGTACACGGCAAAAGAATTTGCAAATTATCCTCATGATATTTTTAATTTTGATAAAAATGAAGAATATTATATACTTTTTAACATTTTGAAAATTTACAAAAAAACGGAGAAAAAAAATTTGTAATAAGTTAAGAAATATCAAAATCAAAATGTCTACTACATATAAAACATATATATTTCGAACAGCATTCTCATGAAACTTTTTAATTAGACAAAAATTCAAAAAGTTTGATTATTTTCAAAAATATAAAACAAGCTATATTGAACAAGATTTACAAATTATCTTGATGAAGTTTTTTAATTGGACATAAATTATCGCATATCATTTTTACATGCGACAAAAGAATACCGAATTCAAGAGCATTTTCATCAGCCAGAGTAAATGATCGACTTTTGAGATCACAATGATCTGATTCGGGATCATGTATGATGTCCACCTAAGATGAGTAACGTTCTTAGAGTACTTTTGTTCATATGCAAGCTTTGTAAGGTTTCTGATCGTGCAGTGTGCTTGAAAATAATAAATAATAACGAATTTTGATATTAGAAAATATCACCTGTTAAGTGTAGTTGTTACTTGCGTGTGGTTAGATACCATTTTTAGGTTATAACGTTATGACGCCGACACCAAGAATTGGCGTTCATTTTGTTTAGTCTGACAAATGAACCAAAAAATAAGATCAAATTGATCCGAATGGACGGATCATTATGATCTGAAGAGTCAACTGATTGTTGGATCAAAATGCTCTGCAACAAAATCAATCCATTTTTTTACATTGCGTACCCGTGCGTACCCACGCGTCGTGGGTGCACTCAAACTTGGCGCGCAGCGCGCAATGAGAATGTATCCGCGCAGCTGGCATATTTTGTCACTATTACTCAACAGATCCCAAATCGTAACCACTGACCTCAAAACTTCCCTATTCACACCACTATTCTTTAACTCATTCACTTCTGCTCTATTGTATCCTTCAAACAATCAGTATCTTCTACGAAAAAAAAACCTGAACTAATAAAAATATGAGAGACATTTTTTTAGTTTTTTTTACCTTTATGCATGTACAAGTAAATTAAAAAAGGAAATATTTGTCCCAAGAAATCTTTTTCGTTACGAAACAAATTTTCCTAATTAATTTTATCAATATAAATTTTCTACCGAGTATGAAATTGAAAAAAGCGCATCTTATATTAAATGCCTGAGAAATATAAAAAGTTATTCACAGTACACTGGAGCTTTTCAAAATTCTATATAACTAGTTATTGATTATATTTATACAACATATTTTTTTACTGATTTTTTAATAAACTGGTTCAAGTGGCGAAGAGAAATAAAAAAAATGTCATCCTTATGTCATCCACGATATTCTGTCTAAAATGTAATCTCTCTCTATTTCTGCGTCCCAATATTGTCAGAGAAGGTGAAGCTTACCAAATAGGATATGCTTTGAGGTCTATACGTGTCTTTTAACTTTGAGTCAATTCCATTCTGGATTTGGCAAGATCAAAGGAAAAATATTTCGTACTATAGCTTATTTATTTGAAAGTTTTGATGCACACGTCAAAAGATCTGTTTGTTTTACTTCTTCTGGAATCTCACTTATTATTAAGAGGAATATTACTCAATAAAATGTTCATAATTTATTATAACTTCATATGCAATTCGTTTTTGTTTTTTCAGTAGTGCAAACATTTTTGCGTATTAATATTTATTTGTCTTATGCTAAACAATGAAATTTGTGTTCTGAAATTGAAAAATCCTGCTTTGCTTCCAAGGTGCCAAGAATTTTCAGGTTTACTACAGAAAATATTTAAATAATTTCAGTTTATAATTTACCCGCAGCAGCGTTATACTTAACAGAATTGACTGTTTTTTTAGAACATTTCAAAAAATATTAAAATTGTTAACAAGAAAATAAATAACATGAAACTATAATTTATTTAGTAAATAATAGGGGAGCCAATGACTTTTCAATCTAAAGGATCGTGTGCAATTCTTTGCACTTCCCTGCAAAGCATTGGGTTTTATGTATGTTCTTGCAATGATTTCTATTCTTGGCAAACGAAAAAAGTGTGGTTATTTTCCTTTGTTGTTTTGTAAAAGATAGAATGAAAGACCGAAGTAAAAGTAAAAACGATATTTTAAAGTAAAAAACTGGAGCTGTTCGTAAAAGATGTTTGTGAGTAATTATATAATGATGCTTGTTATTTTAAAATAAGAGTAAATTCGCAACTTCCCGATGTATACTTAATCACGAAGCATTCTAATGCATTATCAACTAGTCCATCGAAAAAAAGTGATTGCGTGATTTACATTTAGTGAAAGAATCTTTGAATGTAATTTTTAATACTTCTGAAAGTGTTTTAAATAACATTAAGGCTAATTCGAATAGTGTAGAGAGAAAATAAGGGTTTTGTAAACAGTTTTCAGGTTAGTATGCAATAAGTGATACATTACGCAAACCCACAGATTTGAGTTGCAAAGCGATATTACCCTAACGTGCAATACATTGCTTAGTTAGTGGAAACTTCTAATGTGTCCCCTAAGGGTTTACATTTTTCATTCACCCTCTTCCTATTCCTTAACACACCTCCCACACCCTTT
>JAAAKG020049538.1:0-18460 GCA_010014905.2 Druon quercuslanigerum
TCTCTTACACGGACAATTTAGCCATTTTTTTAAAAATTATATTAAAGATTCTTGTTTTCACTAAAAATATCACTATTTCGTTTGCGAAAAATTATCTTTTATAGTTGTAAATTAAACATTTCGTATGTAAATTTATAGTTTTTACTGAAAATTCAACTATTTCATCGAAAATTTAATTATTTTCTTTGAAACTTTTTTGTAATTGTGTAACTGAAAACTGAATTAGTCAATTTTGGTTTGAAATTATTTTTTTTTGGGTGAAAATTTATGTATTTTGTTGAATTATAATAGTACAATTATTAATTTTTAAAAACTATTCACTAAGATTAAAAACAATAAGTTAGATGTTATAAAATAAGCAGATATGCACGAAATATTTTTATTAATATTAATTATTAATTACAAACCTTTATTTGCTATTTATTATATTTTTTGAATTTTAAGAATGCGAGGTATCGATAGATATCGATTCGTGTTTCGAGATAAAGACATGTCTGACCGATGTCTGACAAGGTGGAAACTAACCTCTTTCAATTTATTTATTATTTTTAAGTTTATATTTTAATACCATTTATAACTGTAGACTAATCGACATAGTTAATTAACATGGTAAGTATCACTAGTAATAATTTCTGAAACGAAAACTTTTTAAAATAACCTCAAAACAAGTTTGTGAATTTGTTCTACTGTCGTATGGCGCCTTTGACGTTTTGGCAATTTGACAGTTTTTGAGAGGCATAAGTCCTAATTTTCGTAATTATGAATACAATTCTCTGTAGGATGACGATGTACTCGCACTTCAGAGACTGGAGCATTTGATGACTGAATTTTTTTCCCCTCAAACAAGTAATGAACGAAAAAGAACGATTGAACAGAGCCTTCATGAATTTGCTGCTCAGATCAATTCCTGGAGACCCTGTCTTCATTTCTTGTCGTCGACGAATAATCACTATGTCAGTATGTTCGCCTTAACAACCTTAGAGGTAAGGGTTTAATGATTTTCTACACTTTCTCATTATTTTTCGCTTACGTTTTATGTGTTTTTAAAATGTTACTTTGTGTTTCCTTCTGTCTTTTTAATTTTAGATCTTCACTCTTATAGTTTATTTAAAAGTCACAATTGGCCAGTTCAGCTTTCTGAATTTTTATCTAAAGAAGAAATATAGAAACGAATGAACTATTAGCTGCAATTATTGCATCTGCACTCATATACTATAAATAATTTTAATAATATTTAACTTTATGATTATAAAAAATTTTTGTATACAATTTCTTACTTCTTCTTTTAGAAAAAATTGTTTCACGCTAATTGCTAAAAATTTTTATAAGAATTATATTTCATGATGAAAAATTCGCATAAGTTAACATTTACTGTTTTT
The DNA here is from genome assembly GCA_010014905.2 of Druon quercuslanigerum. NCBI lineage: Eukaryota > Metazoa > Arthropoda > Insecta > Hymenoptera > Cynipidae > Druon > Druon quercuslanigerum. The sequence goes on from JAAAKG020049538.1 coordinate 1,380, forward strand.
ATAAACATTTTTATAAACAAGTTCTCAATAAATAGTTTTTCTCATAGCTAAATTGATTTTTCTGACCAAAAGTGATTCATAGGTGTCTTCAAAAGCATTTATAAACTTCAAGCTATATCAAACAGAATTGATATAAATTGTTAATAATAATTTTGGTAAACAAATGTCCTAACCGGCCGTTTTTTCGTCAGAAAAACGTCATTTTTTCGTAAGATTTTGCTGTAATGACCTTTCTTGTAATAGTTAACCAACGAAAATAATTAAAATAATAATTTCTTTGATTTCTATGAACATTTTTTAAACAATAACTAAAAATTATCATCGTTACATAGAAAAGAGTCGTTTTTTGCATGAAATTACACGATAATAATCTAACGATGGTTCATAAACTGGATTTGAAACACTAAATAACGATTTCTTTAATTTTCAATAACAATGTCTATTAAAAAATGTCACAATTTGCCGTTTAATTGTAGAAAAACGCTATTTTTTCTTCAATAATTTTTTATGTGAGCTTAATTATGATATCGAACCAACTAAATTCATTAGCAATGTATATATCTATTTATTATAAATAATTTTGTAAACAAAAACTGTTTTTCTCATTTCCACATAGAAAGAAGACCAAAAAATTTCCGTAATCATTGATTTTTATAATAAAGTATTATTATAACAAATTTTGAATAAATAAATTAAGATTCAGCACTCGAATCAATCTTAAATTCGAATTGTTCTGTTAGTTCTTTGATTTCTTGATCAAGTTGATTATATCTCACAACTAAGCTTGTCGCAAAAATTATTGAAGACAAAATAAATTTTCTCTACGATTAAACAGTAGATTCTGACATTTTTTAATAGAAATTGTTATTAACAATTATGCAAATTATTGTTTAGTGTCTCACGGCCAATTTTTGAATCACTGTTAGTCGATTGTCGTATAATTTCAGAGGAAAAACGTCTCTTGAATGGGAAAATGATCAAGCTTAGTTTTTATTTACAAAAATGTTTAAAATAATCACATAAATTACTTTTTAATTAGTTTCGTTTATGGTGAGTTCCTTTATGTCAATTTTGTCACTTGATTTGTTTATAGATTGTGTTTCTGTAAAAAAAAATTAACTTTCATAAAAAGACCTTTAAATCTGTTAAAAAATACGACCTGTGGGCAATTATGAACAGTAAATTCCTGTTCCAGACCACTGTGATCTTGGTCAAATTACGAATGATCGTCTTATTAAAAATTTAAAATAAAAATCTAGATTTAAGACAGATGTGGGCAAGTGCACATCAGGAAAATCAAAATCTGCAAGTAGTCGTTCGATTTTAATAAAAATTGGTGAAATTATAGTACTATAAGAGACATTTTGGGCCCAAAGGATTTTGGAAAAATATCAAAATTATAGGAGTTCCGCGATATTGAATTTTTGGGTTGGATTTGTCTAATTATCTAAATTTCTGGAACCGATAATTGAATTCTAATGGAACTTTCAGGCATTATAGGTGAAACTATACATTTTTAAATATAAAACTAAGTACGAAATTTCGCCCGAAAAGTAGTCAAAAAGAATCTGTATTTGAATCTGGCAAACCTGTAATTTTTCAGAGAATTTCTATACATCTAGATGCACCTGGAAATGTCCGGCTTTTTCAAGTTAACGACATTTTTACGAGAGTCTGCTTAATTTTTTTTGAATTGTAATATAAAATTAAATTACAATGATTCTTCATTTATAAAAGTAGCTTTTTGTGTTAAAGTTTTTAACTATTTTGTTGAAAATTAGTTGTTTTTTTGTATAAAATTAATTTGTTTAACTGAAAATGTAACTTCGAATATAATATTCCATAATATTAATTGAAAATTAATCTCTTTGTTTAAACTGTAATTTTTTACCTGAAAATTTAACTATTCAATTTTTTGTTGGAAAATTATCTTTTTTTTTTTTTTGAAAATTCGTCTTTGGTATAAAAGAATCTTCTTGGTTGAAAATTCATCTTTTCTGTTAAAAATTCAACTATTCCAGTTTAAGATGCATGATTTTAGATGGAAATTCATCTCTTAGTTTAAATATGTAACGATTTTTTGTACTTAATTTTTTAACTATTCAATTTTTGTTGTTTTAAAATTAAACTGTTCCAGTTGAGCATTCATTATTTTAGTTAAAAATTAATCTTTTTTGTTAAAAAAAAAATATTTCAGTAAAAGATTCATTATTTTAGTTGAAAAATCTTCACTTCGTTTGAAAATGTAACTGAAGGATGGCAGTAGAACTAGATAAGCAACATTTTTCCAATATTTGGTATAAGTGCATCCAAATTTAAAAAAAAATCAAATACAGGTTGCGAAAAAAAGATTTTTTTTTTGATTTCTCATTTTTTAAATACAGTAATAAAAAGAAATGAAATTTCAATTTTAGTTAAAATTTAGCGTAGTATTTTAGAGCAGTAATAATTTTATTCTTCCTTTCAAAATATTTCTAGAAATTATTATCGTTTCTTAAAAAAAATGTCTTCGAAACAGAATAATTTTTTTGTATCAAGCATGTATTTATTTTATTTAGCTTCTCCACATCTTGGGAGCAAGTTTTTATTTTTGTGAAAAACTGAAGATTCGACTTTCGATCGCTACCGGAAACCGATTTTCAAAACCTATAAAATTTTTAACCTTAAAATTCATGGACGATTTACTCGGAATTGGTTCAGTTTTTTAGATCAAAACTTTTTTACCCTCATTTAGAAACTCAGTATCTCGGTAGTAAGTTTTTATTTAAATTGAAGATTACATTCTTTATCGTAATCCGCAGCCTAGCATTAATTTTTTGACATAAAAATTTAACTATTTAACATTTTATCTCTTCCAGTTGAAGATTCATACCTTTAGTTAAAAATTCAACAATTTATTTAAAAATTAATTGTTAACTGAAAACCACAATTTTTTAAATTTTCTGTTGACTTGCCCAATAGTGAGAAATTTTTTGAACACTTTCTTTTAATTTGTTTGTAATGCCATCATCACTTTGAGATTTAACATTATAGTTTGTACTAATTTCTCCTTTAATATTTTATTATTTTAGACCACAATAGGAAGACGATGGTCCATTTTGCCTTGGGAAGACAAAGCACTGATCAGATCGACATTATACACACTTTCTTTAGAACGTGGCGTTGCTCCTTTCGTTAGAAACAAAGTAGTAAAGCTGGTCGTGGATATCGCCAGACACGATTGGCCTCACTTCTATCCAGATTTTTTCTCCAACATACTACAGGTTAAGTTTATTTTTCAATTCCCCTTTTTCCTTTATTTTATAAAGTAAAAAAGCTAAATGCTTCATTTTTGCACTGTAGTTATTATGTCACAAACACACAAGACTATTAGGAATAGTTTATTTACGAACAGCCTCTGAAGAATTAGCAACTCCACGAGAAGATTTACCACTTCAAAGGAAATCGGAACTACTAAGACTTTTGGGAGCACAAATCTCCACGACCTTAGACACACTTACTGGTAGGCGTTTAATATTTATTTTATTTTATAAAATAGTGTTTATTCATAATTGTGTGTTAAAGATTTTGAAAAAGGAATTATCTATAAATTAGAGAATATTTTATTGGAAAATTTCAATAATTAATCCTGATTCTGAATGAAGTGTTAAAAATTAAATTATTTGAAACTAAGAAGTAAATAATGTGTTGTTTAAATTAAAAATATATAAAAATTGATATATCCGAAATTTGATAACTTAGTAATTTAATGATTTCTTTAATTTTGAATGGTTACAATTTTATAATTATGAATTTTCATGATGAACGTGAAATTTGCAGTTTTTTCTTTTCACAAGTCTCAATTTTGCAAAGTATAATTAATAATTTGAAAGTTTTGAACTTTTATACGATTTAAATTTACGTAATATAAATAAAATTCTAAACGGTTTTTAAAAAAATAAAATTTTTAAAAGGCTTGGGTATAAACAAGTTTTAATATCACCATTCATGTTAATAAAGTGTTTTAAATTTTAAATTATCTTATGTTTCGTTTAAATTAATTTCATAAATTTTCAATTTTAAACGCTTTGAATTATCCATTTTTTTAAATTTCAATATGAAACTTTTAAATTTTGAGAGCTTCTGATCCACAATTTTTCAATTTAAAACACTTTCAAATAATTCAATTTTAAACGTTTTTATTTAGAATATCTAAAATTGTTTGATTGGGACCGTTTTCAATTCAAAATGATTCAATATATCTCCTTAATTTCAAACACTTTGAATTAAAAATTATTAATTGATGTTTCGAAAATGTTTAGAACATAATGTGAATAAATGTGTTAATGAAATGATATTTAAATGTTTTATATTTTATAATATATTATTATATTATAGTATATTATATATATTAATACGAGGGAATACAAATTCAGAAACATGCATTTACTGCCAATTTATCATAAATCTTTGTAGAAATTTGTAATTTTCTACAAAAACTATACAAAATAAATGTTGCTTTTCGCTGTTGTATATTATATAATTTTTCTTCTAAACTTTTTATTTTGAATACAATATCGTAATACTTTAGAATTATTCAATAAAAATTGTGATTTTTCATACAGATTTGTATTTTTCTATGCCAAACTATTACGAAATCTATAATTTATTGAAATTTAATCAAATTGGCTGGATTTTTTTAAAGTTCTGGAATGTATTCAAAAGTATTCCCGGAAAACCTAACAGTGATGAAATTTTGAATTCTGGCTCATGTAGCATCTCTGATAAGAGTCTCAAGGTGATTGAAATTATTAATTTGTAAATCGGGGTTGTTTCAGCCTTACTGAGAGAAACGAATAGATCTCAAAATCGTTCGGGCACAATCACACCACCTCCTTCTCCTACAGGAGGAAATAATATTCCTCCTGCACGTGCAGTTTTAGACGTGGAAGGATTAGCTTCAGGCAGCAGTGAAGTTTGCATAGCAACTCTTGAAGTTTTAGCTCACTTATTTAGTTGGATTATCCTCTCGGATCACATTACGCCAAACTTGTTGGATGCCATATTCGCCTGTGCCAAATATCACGATTCAATGGTAAATATTCGAGAAAATTATCAAGTTAATCCTATCCATTTTCCAAATTTAATTAAAAATCTTCCAAGTTCCCCAATAGTTTTAATTCCCAAGCTCAAAAACAAACTTTCCACAAAACAGCTGAATTTTCAACCAAAAAATTCCTTTTTTAAGTAAAAAGATAAATTTTCTGCTAAAAAAGATGAATACTAAAAAAATTAATTCATTTTTAAGTCAATAGATTTTTTTTCAAAGAAGGTGAATTCTCAGAAAAAGTACATAAATTTCTAACTAAATAGTTCAATATTCAACCAAGAAGATTAATTCTTCACAAAAAAGAAAAATTATCAACATAATACATACATTTTAAGCTAATAATTGAATTTTCAACGAAAAAGATTTTTTTATCAAAAAAGAAGACTTTTTAACAATATACATAAATTTTCAATCAAGTAGTTAATTCAAGTTTAAGATAAAAGAAGTTAGTTTTGAACCCAAAAAAGTGCATTTAGATCAAAGTGCATATATTTATAACTAAAAAGTTGAATTTTCAATCAAAAAGATTACTTTTGTTTCAAAACAGTTCAATTTTGAACTAAATTGTTGCATTTTTAACCCAAAAAAGTATAGTTTCAATAAAAAAGTTGATTTTAGATCAAATAGTTAAATTTTAAGTTAGAAAAATTATTTTTTAATAAAAAAAGACGAATTCTCAACAAAACACATGCATTTTCACCTAGTAGTTAAAATTTCAACCAGAAAGATTCTTTGTAATAAAAAATAAGAATTTTCAACCAATTACATCAATTTTTAAACAATTAGTTGAATTTTTAAACTAAGCAAAATGGTATATTTTTTACCAACAATGGAATATTCGAATTGTTGTTAAAGAAAATTAATTTTCAATAAAAAGAACGAATATTGTAAAAAACATTTTAATTTTGCACCAAATTGTTGAACTTTCAGGCCGAAAATACGAAGTTTCAACTAAAAACTTAATTTTGAAATTAAATACCTAATTTTTCAAAATAAATGAAGTTAGTTTTGAAATCAAAATAATAAATTTTTAAAAACATACATCAATTTTTAAATAAAAAGTTGAATTTTTAACAAAGAGATTGTTTTTGTTGCAAAACAGTTAAATATTATACTAAATTGTATTTTTAACCCAAAAATGTAAAGTTTTAATAAAAAAAAGTTGATTTTTAATCAAATAGTTAAATTTTAAGATAAAAAAATTAGTTTTAAAAACAAAAAAAGACATTTTTAATCAAATTCATAAACTTTTAACCAAATAGTTGAATATTCGACCAAGAAGATTAATTTTTTACTGAAAAAAGACTAATTCTTAACAAATTGCATAAATTTTTAACCGATTACTTGAATTTTTAGTCTACGTAAAAAGATATAGTTTTTACCAAAAATGAAATAATCCAATTTTCGTTAAAGAAAATTAATTTTCGATAAAAAACGAATTTTGTGCAAAACAGTTTAATTTTCTACCAAATTGTTGAATTTTCAGTCTGAAAATACGAAGTTTCAACAAAAAAGTTAATTTTCAATTAAATAGTTCTATTTCAAGATAAAACAAATTAGTTTCGAACCAATAAAAAATACGTTTTTAAAAAATGTATAAATTTTTAACCAAATAGTTGAATTTACAACAAAGAAATCAATGTCAGTTTATGTTCAAGTTTTTCCACTAGAAATTAATCGGTGATTTTCAACAAAAAATATTCTTCGTCTAAAATTCCTATTTTTAAATCAAAATATATCAGAGTGTTATCTAAGTTCAATTTTGAATTTTAAACGGATTATCTCCCATATAATCTGACTTCGAATTAAATTTGAAATATTTCGAAACAAATGTATGAATTAAATAAATTGTCAAATTCAACTTAATCCCATTGTAAAAATGTTAAAGTTTAAATTATCCAGATTTTTATTCTCAGTTGCGCGCATGTAGTTATTTTGTTTCAGCGGAAACGTAATTATTAACATAATTTATTTTTAAGCGTATTTATTTTAAGGTAAGGTTTTAGAGGATTTTGCACATGTTATTTCAAAATTTTAACAAAAAGTCTATTTCTACCAAATAGTTCAATTTAAAACCAAATAGAATAATTCGGAAAGAAAAGTGTGATACCTATTTATATTTTAACCAAAATAGATTTTAATTTTTAAACAAAAACAGTTGAACTCATAAAAAGACAAATTTTCAACTTAATATTTGAATCATCAGCCAAAAAATATTAATCTTCAACCAGTAACATTTTTACCAACACAAATTTGTGTTTTTACCAAAACATTAAACGTCTACCATAAAGACGAATTTTCAAAAAGAACTACATGAATTTTCAACTAAAAAACATAAATCTTTTACAAGCAAAATTTCTTTTGACGAAAGCGGTTCCAGGTTCTACCAAGTGTATTGAATTTCAAACCCAAAAATATAAATTGTCAATAAAAGATTGCAGTATTTGATATTCGAACAAAAAAAAAGATTTTATTTATAAATCAAAATGAGTTGAATTTTACAAAATAAGACGATTTTTTATTTAAAAAGTTAAATCATCAACTAAAACACATTAATTTTCAAACCAGAAAAGCGAAAAGCGAAAAGGAAAAAAATATTAATGAAATAGATGAATTTTTAACTAAAATAATTATTCTGTAACCAAAAAATTAATTTTTAACAGTGTAGTTTAACAGTAGTTGTATTTTTAAACGAACAAACAAAAAAGAAAATAGGTTTATTCTCATAAAACGATTCAAAATTACTAAAAAGTTACGCACATTTTAGTTCGAAATCTTCAAAAATCTAAACTGTTCTGCATTTTTTGAAATCTTTTCAAGTTAAAAACCTTATTGGAATCATTTCTATATTTATCATTTTATGTAATATTTGAATCGTTTCAAAACTTAATCAAATTTCTTCTAATGTTTTGTAATCTTGCAAAATTGAAAAAATTTGCTTAAATATCTTTTAAATTTTGTTTTTAATTTTAGGAAATCATTTAAAACATTCTGAAATCTTCTTCTTTTGAATGAATTCAGTTTTCCTGAAAAAATTTTAACCTCACAAAATTAAAAAAGTGTCTTGAAAACTTTCAGATCCTTCTTCGATATATTTTAAAATAATCAAAAATTAAGATTAGTCTTTTAAAATAAAACCGAAATCATTAAAAAGTTTCCCCTGAAATCTTATTGTACAGACAATTATTTTTACTGGTGCCATACTACTACTTTTTATGAAAAGGATTTTTTAAAAATTCTAAAAATTTCATTTTTTTTGTTTTGCTTACTTTAACAGAACGGTAAGCAGGTAGAAATGGCTGTTCAGGCAATGACGACGATAAACGAATTGCTCTACAGACCATGTTCGCCAAGTGTAACGGATAGACTGCTTCTACAAATTTTTCAAAATGCCATCGAGATATTTCAATCCATGGAGCGACTAGACTCGATTGACGAAAGGTAAGTCATTTCTATGTTTTACAGACTTCTCTGTTTATTAAAAACCTAACAAAGTAATAATCAGTGGTGTAGTCCTAAAAAAAAGAGTGGCCCGATGGTGATTTCCACAAACTACGTTAAAAGTTGGCTATATTTTTGTGTAAAAGTTCCTTTTTAATTAAAAAGGCTGCTATTAAATATTTCGTTTAAAATTCGTGTCGCTTGGATAAAATATCGATTATTTGATTGAAAGTTTAGTTACTTTTTTGAAAATGTAACTATATTTTTAAAAAGTTATATTTTTATTAAAAATTCAACTATTTTGTAAAGCATTCTTTTTTTCATAGTTGAAAGTTGATTTCCTTGGTTGAAAGTTTAACTATTTTGATGATAATGCGTTTCATGTTTGATTGAAAATAACATTTTTAATCTGACAATTAAACTATTCCATTTTCAGTTTAAAATGTATCTTTTTCAGTTCAAACTTTGATTTTTTAATGTAAATGTCATGTTTTTTGGTTAAAAATGCAATTTCTGGATTAAAATAACAACTGTTGCATACTTAGTTGAGAATTATTTTTTTTAAAGTCGATTATTTGACTTGAAGTTGAAATACATTAAAAAAAATATTTTTTATTTAGGAATTATAATTATAGTTGAAAATTTAACAATTTGCTTTTACATTAACTTTTTTGTTAAAAATTCTACTGTTTCGTAGAAAATTTATCTTTGCAGCTTGAAAATTCAACAATTTGGTAGAATATTAAACATTAATCTTGGTCGAAAAATTAACTTTTTTGATTAAAATTCTAATATCTTCGAAAAAAGGTGTCTTTTTGTCTTGAAAATACAAATGTTTGATTCAGTTTTAGTCATTTTTGTTTGAAAATTCAACCATTTCCTTTAAAATGCATCTCTGAATACTAAAAATTCAACTATACCTATCTATCTTTCTTGGTTGATAATCCTCTTTTTGGCTTGAAAATTTTATTGTTTGGTTAACTTTTTTTTTTGAAAAATCGTTTTTTTTACTTCGTTTCAATGCCTTCGTTTGTGTTGAAAATTAATCTCTTTTTGTAAAAAATCTTCTTTGGTTGAAAATTCAACTATTCTGTTAGAAATACAATATATTTCGACTAGAAATCTTAGGATTTTAAAGTGTTTCGTATTGAATTCAATATATGTTATCTATATTAGTTTGAACTAGAATAATTTATAAACGTAAAACTCGTCTTTAGCCAACGGTCACTTTAATTTCGGGGAAGGGGCAGACAAAAAAGCTCAAAATTGTTGACGTAGTTCCTGGATGCCTCGTAAACGAAAACATTTTTCGTTTGACAAGAAAGTGGCTCTTGGCGCCGCCTGGCTTTTAAAAAAGTATCCTCACGACGCTAGGCACCGCCAGGCCTCGACTACACCATTGGTAATAATAAAAGCTATTATTATTGACTCGAAATTTAATTTTACTATTTTTTTCTTATCAGCTACATGGAAAAAACGACTGAATTTTTACAACTGTTTGTAACCAATCATCTAAAAAGGGTAGAATCCTGCCCAAAGTTTCCAGTGAATACATTACTGGAGGTTTTATATCATCACACTTTCCAACAATGCTCCACCGTAAATGCATATTTGCGTTGTTTGGAGGTGTGGATTGTGCTTTTAGAAAGCACTCAATCGCAATATGCGACCGTTGCACTAGCAGTCGCTGAACGTGTCTTACAAAAAATCAGTTTTAAAATAGAGGCTCGAACGTTAAAGTACCTTGATACAGAAAATCTCGACGAGAATGTAAGAATTAATTTAAAAAGAAATATAAAATGCCTAAGATTTTTTCCATTAATTTTCTTAATCTGGCATTCGATCTTTCAGGAGGAAACGGAGTGGCAGCATTTTTTGAGGTGCAATATTGAGTGTTTGGCGAAAATCGCTGACATATCTCCCATTCCAATATTCACGCTCTTGGTAAGAAATAGTAATAGATTTATTAAATAGAATTCGAAACCATTTTAAAATTTCAGGTCTCGGATTGTACGACTTTTTTCATTTTTCTTAAAATTGCGCTATTTAGTTTTACATAATTTGAAAATTGAAATTGAAAATTATAAAAAATTGAAGCTTTATAATTAGACGATTTTAAATTAAACATTTTCCGCTTGCGTGAATCCGTATTCAAGGTTTTAATTTTTTCAAATTGCAGCAATATTTTTTCATTTGTAAAAGTAGTTTTATAGTATTAGATTTAACTATTTTCTTGAAAATTCTTTGTTTATTTATTTTTAATTTGATGATTCAATGGTTTGCTTAAAAAGTTTAATTTCTTTCTTGACTGAAAAGTATTTCTTATTTGAAAATTGAGCTCTTGTTGAGAATTCTTATTTTCTGGTTGATTCCAAACTGTTTTTTTTTTAATTTTATATAAAAATATGTTCGGGTAATTATCAAACTATTATATTTTTCGCTGAGAATTTATCTTCTAAGTTGAAAATCCGTTTTTTTGTTGTAATTTTTTTCTACTGAAAATTAAATTATTCCAGGCGGATTTCCATCATTTTAGTTGAAAATTTTTCATTGAAAATTAATTTTTTTTAACTGAAAATTCACCTATTCCATTTTTCGTTGAAAATTTATCTTTTTTAATTAAAATTCATGTGTTTTGTTGAAAATTCGTCTTTATTTGTAGAAAATTAATCACCTTGTTAAATTTTTGTTTACCAAAAGATTTACTTAATACAGTTGAATATTCCATTATTTTCATTGAAAATTCATCTCTTTCGTTCAAATTTTATTTTTTTTAACTGAAGGTTCAACTCGTTCAGTTGAATGTTCCATCATTTTCATTAATTTTTATTTATTTTGTCAAAAATTCGTCTTCTTTGATAGAAAATTAATCTTAATTGTTGAAAATTAATTGTTTGAACTGAAAATTGACGTATCCCAGTTGAATATTCCATGATTTTAGTTGAACATTCATTTCTTTGGTTTTAAAATTATTTTTTTAACTGTAAATTTAACTATTCAATTTTTGGTTGAAAATTGATCTTTTTTCTTCAAAATTAATGTATTATTGTGAAAATTTGTCTTTTTTATTCGAAAATTCATCAGTTTGTTGCAAAATTTAACTATTTTGTTAAAAATAAAACTATTTTATTGAAAATTAATCTTTTTGTAATTGGAAATTCAATTCACAACACTCGGATTCTTCTTGTAAATCTGCACAATTTGTATCCATTGCAATTTTCTCTTAAATTAATATTTTGAAAGTTATTAATTATTTACCGGGTACTTAATATATATTATCTATTTAATTTTAGAGAAAATTGCAACAGATGAAAATTGTACAGATTTAAAATAAAAATATGACTTTATTGGTAGATTTTATTCAAAATAATTGATTTGATCAATTTTCCATATTAGTCTTAAAATGTGTATGTCAATTTTCAAAAATTGTTTAGAGATCTTAAAATTCTCTCGCCAAATTTCTGCAACTTTTTAATTAACGTTCACTGGGCAATAACTTATGTTTAATCGAGTCCTGTTTTATAAAAAAAATGTGAAAAAATAAATAAATAATGAAAGAATTTTGTCAGGTATTTTAATGTTTTCTACTAGTTAAAATGCATATAATTTTTTTGTTAAAAATTTGTTATGTAAACACAATAAATGTTAGAAAACTGTTTACATTTATGACTCCAGATTTAGGCGTCAACTTTGTTTCTAATGCATTTTTAACAGTAGAAAAGCCTCAAATGTATTTCGCAAAAAATATTTCAAAATTTCGTCATTCCTATAGATTTTCATCCTTTTGTTTTTTCGACCCACTCGCCACCTTCTCATTTTGAGGTTTTTAAAGAAACCGATCGAATGTTATGCTTTTATTTGTTTCTTTCTTTTTTTTAGATAGAGTATTTTCCTTAGACATACATACGATCAAATTTTTAATTCTCTTTACTAAAAAAAATAGCAAAACATGTATGTTGCCTTGCTTAAAAAAGTATCAAAAAGTAAAAAAGTGTGGAACGGCGAAGCCTACAATTATTAAAAAATGAATTATTTCATGTTTTAATTAGACAGTCTCAGAAAAGCCTTAAATTTTAGAGAACAGTCTTAAGTTTGAAGTGTTTAAAATTAATGTCCCTGAAGTTCTGAGCATTCAAGTTACAAATAAATTCAAATTTAATTTAAATATATGTTATTAATTAAAATTAAATAAAAGCACGTTTCAACGTTCAGAAAGGAATCAATGACAAATTCCTTCATTTGAACGTTCTGAACTTCAAGTAGATACTTCAAAATATAATAAGATGAAATTGCGAGCGTTTGCAATTATACAAACTAGAATTTAAAGTGATTAGAATTAAATAGTGTAAATTTATATAATTTTAATTAAAAATCCGAGGGTGTTCACAGTTTAGCTATTCGTTTTTATTATTTTTATTATTTTTCAAATTATAAAATTATAAAATTTTAAAAAATAAAAATTTTAAAAATTTTAAAAAATTATAAATTTGTAAGTATATCCATTTTAAAAATTAAGGCAACACAAGTTCATAATGAAACCCAGAATTCAAATACTTCAAGCTGAATGACTATTGTTGAACGATTTTTTCAACTTCTATTTGAAATCAGTTTTTTAGACTTTCCAATTTAACTTACTTTATTTTAATATAATTTTTGTAGAAATTTGTTAAATAAATTTGAAAATTGACAGTATCAAGCATGGAGAGAAGCATTAGGAGTATTTGGTGAGCTGGGGTCCGCAGTAGCCAATGGACAAGTACTTCTATTAAATGAAAACGAAGCTTCAAGTGTTCACTCACATTTGCGTGATTTGGCTTCTACCACACAAGCCTTAGCTAGGCTCTACACCCTTTTTATCGGTAAATATAACTTTCCTCATGTAGTTTCACACACCAAAAATACGATGAATTTTCCTTCTTCTGAGAGTTATTACTTTTGTCTGTAGGTGATCAGCCTAATTCGGATCACGCACTGACTGAAGAACTGATATTGCAAACTTTAGATGTTTGCGATTTTGCCAGAGATAATCAACTGTTTAGAGCTGCACTCCAACCGGCTGAAATCGTGATTGATCTCATCGAAGTGTAAGTTACTATTCCAAGATTTTTTTGAGAAAAAATCCATGTAGTTTAAATCAGAAGCGTCAGACCCTTTTTTTCTAGAGAGGACAAGGACATAGACTAAAAATATTGAATCGTATAATTTGATTATAGTATAATAATATTATACTATGTAGAAATTGAACATAAATAACAAATAATAAATACTTGTGTAAAATTCACATTGCCAAAGATTCCACAAAGATTTCACAGGTTTCTCAATGATTTTGGATAGATTAAAAAGATTTCACAACAATTTTAGATTTCAGATAGATTTCAAAGATTGAACAAAATTTTTTAATATTTTGCAACGTTTTCAGATATTTTTTAAGGATTTAACAAAAATTGCAATGATTAACCAAAGGTTTCGAATAGATTTAAAAGTGGAAAATCATTGAAGTATCTGTAAAATATATTTGTAATGTATCAGATAAATTTGAAGAAGATTTAAAACCTTTAAAAAAATCATTGAAATCTTTGACTATTTGATGTGTTTGTGAAATCTTTTAAATATTTTCGAAATCTTCGCGAAATATTTGATTATATTTATGAAAATATTGAGATCTTTGTGAAATCTTTGAAAAATCTTTGTAAATTTATTGAGGAATTTGTACAATCTTTTAAATCTGTCAGAAATATTTGAGATATTTTTGAAATATTTCATAATGTTCGTGAAATTATTGAGAATTTAGGAAAATCCTCGAAGTCTTCGTAAAATATTTTCAATTTACCAGAAATCTTCGTGGAATAGTTGAAGGCTGTGAAATATTATCCGAAATCTTTGCGAACAATCTTTGAAATCTTTAGGAAATGTTTGAAAGATTTTTTAATATTTATAAGACTATTAAAATCTTTGAGAAATCGGTAAAATCTTTGTGAAATGTTTATAAAATCTTAAGAAATCTTTGCGAAATATTTGATAATATTTGTAAAATTATTTAAATCTTTGTAAAACCGTTTGAAAATTATTTAATTCTTTGTAAAATCTTTAAAATTTATCCGAAATCTTTGCGAAACCTTTGACATCTTTCTGGAACCTAGAAAAAAGGACTCCGCCGCTTCTGTCCCTGGGGCCCCCGTCGTCTCTGATTTCAATTCATTTTCTAAGTTCCAAACCTTTTCAGACACTCGCAATTATTGGCGTCCCTTCAAGCTTGGTGCCATTGGATTTGTAGACGTCCAGAAAAAATAAAAGAAACTCTAAGTCAGCGTTGCACACAATCGTGTCTTTGGGCACTGACATATACTTCGCCCTGTGAAGCTCCACCGACGAATTTAGTTCACTCGGCTGCTCATTTACTTCAGAGTGTCACTGCCATTCTTAAGCCAAATTTATGGGATCAATCCCCGTTTACGGATTTACTCTGCGCTCAAATATATCCTCATCTGAAACCCGACACTGTTAAAGTATTGCGAAGGGCATTAATCAATGGAATCATTCTTCCACCTGGAGATAATTCTATGCGGCAACGCTTAATGAGTAAGTAAATTAAAATTCAAAATAGGACATATTCAATTCGAAAATATGTCTACGGTAAAAATGTTATCTTCTGAAATTCCAACATAGGAATGGCATCTTATTACCAAAACGCATGGTAATTTCACAATCGATTGTGGCGCCGCTCCACAGCGGTGTACGCGCTTTACTGTCTACATTACAATACTCGTATTGTAATTTCGGGCCTCGGACTCATCACACTATTGACACTATTTTACACTTTTTTTTAGCGAAAACTCTATTTTGGTACTAATTTAAAAAAACGCTAAGGACACTATTTCTTTATTTATCCGTAAAAAATATTTTTTATCTTCGCTAATTGCCTAAAATAATATATCCGCCATCTTAAAGAATCACAACCCAACCAAAACCCAATAAATTGTTGAATTGTCACGCCAAAAAGACGAATTTTCTACAAATGAGTTAAGTTTTCAACGCGAGAATATAAATTTTCATCAAAAAAGTACAATTTTCAGTTAAATTAATTAATTTTTAAGCAACGAAAGAAATGTCAACTAACAACTCCCAAGGAGTTGAATTCTTAACAGAACACATACATTTTTTACCAAATAGTTGAATTTTCAAGCAAAAGAAAAGGATTTTCTACGAATTTTCAAACACAAACTACCAAACAGTTGAATTGTCAACGAAAAATAAATGAGTTCATATTTCAACAAAAAATATTTTTATTCAAGATAAAAAACAGTTATATTTAAGCAAAAAAAAAAGGAATTTTCAACAAGATACTTGAATAACTAGAAGATATTGATTTTCAACCAACCTGTTGCGTTTTATACAAAAAAATAAATTTTCTGTCAAAAGAGAAAAATTTTTAACGAAATAAATACACTTTCAACCAAATAATTCAATTTTGTCCTACATTTTTAATTTTCGTGCAGGAAATGTAAATTTCCTACAAAAAAGTTAATTTTTAACCGAAACATATTACAAAAAATAAGATGTTCAACAAAGTAGTTAAATTAAAAAAATATGTTGTTAGTCTAAATTCTAAACCAGTATTTCAATCAACTTGTTTAATTTCATCCAGAAAGTATGACTTTTTGACCAAATTGTTGACTTTTTAAAAAAGTTGTCGAATTAGCAAAATAATTCTATTTTGAACCAAATAATAAAATTTTGAGCAAAAAATGTAATAGTGGATTTTTCAAACATAAAGTATGCACTTTCAACAAAAAAATTAGATTTTCTTCCTGGGTTCGGATAATTTATGGACTAAAGATTAATATTTTAAATAATCATTGAAGTTAATAGTAAAGAAGATTTTTTAATTGGCATTATGACTCTCTCACTGGAATCATCAGTAAGGCTATGTGTGCCAGTGCTACCTTAAACATTTGAATTGATCTAAATAACAATAATGATAATAGTAAGTGCATTTAGACCACGGATAGGGGTTGAAATTTAATATAATTGATGTAAGTTTTGATTTTATATATTTATATTTTAAATACAACAGAAAATTTTTTATTAAACATTAATTTAAAAATATGTTATTTTGGCCACAGATAGGGGCTAACGCTTACATTAAAAGATAAATAATTACCAATTTGAATGCATGGTTTTAAATGATTTGTAAAAAACAATTTTTTATTTTTTCCTCAAAAAAATATATCAATTCAAATTTTATATCAATTATATTAAATTGCAACCCCTATCAGTGGTAGAAATGCGCATTTTGCAAGTTTCTGTGGAAAATATACATTACAATGAATTTAGATCAATGAAAATCCATAAGGTGAGTTTAGTATTATAAAAAAATTAAAATGTTGTCACAGGCTTAAGATGATTACAGTCGAACATGTCGAAGACATTTTTCGTTAGAGTTGGATTTTCATATATTTATAATAGTTTTTGCGCGGGGCTGTCCCGGTATATCATCAGTCACGGACGCATTTATATAATGCAATCAAGTGATCTGATGAGAGCTTTGTGC
>JAAAKG020049549.1:0-18459 GCA_010014905.2 Druon quercuslanigerum
TGATTTTTAAACAAATTTAATAAACAAATGCATTATTTGGGCATCTGTTGACGAAAAATTAATTTTTTTCGATTGCAGTCCTTTTAATTGAGAACTTCATGTTAACTTCAGCAACCTTCATAATTAGATCATAAATTTTATGATTTTTATTGACAAATTTAATCAACAAATGCATTATTTGGGCTTTTGTCGATGGAAAAATTCGTTTTTTCGATGTCAATTTTTGTAAAATTAGGAACCTAATGATAATTTCAGAAAAATGCATAAAAATATTGATAAATTTTATGATTTTTAAACAAATTTAATAAACAAATGCATTATTTGGGCATCTGTTGACGAAAAATTAATTTTTTTCGATTTCAGTCCTTTTAATTGAGAACTTCATGTTAACTTCAGCAACCTTCATAATTAGATCATAAATTTTATGATTTTTATTGACAAATTTAATCAACAAATGCATTATTTGGGCTTTTGTCGATAGAAAAATTCGTTTTTTCGATGTCAATTTTTGTAAAATTAGGAACCTAATGATAATTTCAGAAAATTGCATCAAAATATTGATAAATTTTATGTTTTTGTGAAACAAATTTAATAAACAAATGCATTATTCAGGCATCTGTTGACGAAAAATTCGTTTTTTTATTTCAGTCCTTTCAATTGAGAATTTCAAAATTAGTTCATAAATTTGATGATTTTTTAAAACAATTTAATGAAAAAATGCAATATTTGGGCATTTGTCGACGGAAAACTCGATTTTTCAAAGTCAGTCCTTTTAATTTTAGAAAAGTTTTTTTTTGTCATTCAGTGCTTAGGGTTAGTCAACATACGTAAAAAGTATAGAAATTATTTATAACAAACATAAAATGTATTGTTCAATCATTCCTTTTATTCAAACCCTCTTGTATTGGCCAACTGTAAGTACTGAATGAAATAAAGAACATTTTTTCTGAAATTAAAAGGACTGACTTTGAAAAAAACGAGTTTTTACGACGATAAATGCACGAATAATGCATTTTTTAAATAAAATTGTTTAAAAACATAAAATTAACCAACTAATTATGAATGTTACTAAAATTATCGTAAAGTTCCCAATTAAAAGGTTTGTCATTAAAAAAAAACAGTTTTTCCGATGACAAATGTCAAAATAATGCATTTGTTTATTACATTTGTTTATAATAATAACAAGAAAAGTCTTAAGAAGAATTTTTTTTATTAAAATATTATTTTCATTTAAATTTCTTTCAATATAACTTGAAAAAACGTTAAATTATTTAAAATTATAGAAAACAAATTTTCTACAAATAATTTGTTTATAAAAAATGTTTTTTTTTACTTTAACATGATGGAATATCTTTATATAATGTAAATCCATGAAACGTTGGCGATTACAACAATTTTTCTAATTATAATAGATTTGATGCTTTCACGATGATTCATTATGATAAAGTAGATATTTCGGGTTTTAATCGTGTACAAAACTACAAAATTCGCAAAATTCGTAGTTTTGTACACGATTCAAACCCGAAATATCTAATTTTTCTATTGTTGACGAGCACCGGGAACGTCACATAGAAAAAATTGTCATTTTTTTCGTCATATTGATTTATTTATAAAATAGCTGAAAAACTAAATTAAAAATCAGGCTCGGCAACGATCCACCGGTTCAGCCGAAATCGTATTTTGAACCAAAAAATGTACTTTTTCCCAATGTACTTTTGTTTGACAAAATGCGAAATATTTGAATGACTTCCTACTACGAAAAATTAAACCTGGAAAAATTTTCCGATACCCAGAAAAAACCTGGAATTGTCTGTTGTTTAACGCATAATGTAAATAAAATTTTTTTAATTCCAGAAAGAAAATTTCGGACGAAGGGTGAGTTATATGCTCACGTTGAGAAGAAGCATCCAGAAACGAGAAAAGGAGTCATTTCTCGTCTTAAATACAAGATCGTAAAACCCCTTTTAAATAATTACAACCTAAAAGGAAAATCGCGAAAAAAAAGAAGCGTAAAGCAGCGAAGGCGATCCCTTCGAATACAAAAATCAACATGCAGAACAAATGATTTTGAGGACAAGCCCTTCGAAGAAATCAAAGACTTTAAGGAACAAAAATCCTTCTACAACACATTGCCTCTTAAAAAAAAAATTTTGATGGAACTAAATCGAAACCAGCGAATGGAAAAGGTTCAAGTCCCGAAAAATAATGTCGAAAGGCTAATCGAACATTTTTCTCCGGAGGTTGTGAAGGTAAATTTGGACCCAAATATTTTGTGGCCACACAAGCAGCTCATTGCTGAATATTTGGGAGATATCAAATTTGAACTTTTCAAAATTGAAGCCCCGAGATAAAATCTCAGGGTTTTAAGTTTTAAGACAGCTAGATGGAAACCAAGATGTACAAATATTGAGCACTACTAGGAAATTCTGCGGCGCATGAACCCAAGTTTAATTATTCTCTTTTATTTTTTTATTTTGCTTCTTTGTATTCTGGTTTGATCGGAAACTTATGAAGATTTTATACTGTACAGTGACGTAATACAATTTTAATTGTAGAAATTATGAGTTAAGGAAGATAATTTGCTCTAGGTATATTTCTATTTAGAACGAGGGGTTTAATAATAAAAATCATGATAGAAAACGATTATGGGATAATTAGCGCTTGAATAAATAATACAAAAATTTAAAGAAATTAATGCAAAAAGTAGAAAAACTACATATCTCCTTACTTAAAATTCAATTGAAAGCTATGAAAACCTTTTGGAATCTCTTGAAAGTCCTTGATGAATTTAGAAATATTTTTTTAATCTATTAAAATCTTTTGAAATGTGTTCAAAATTGTTGAAATTCCTTGAACTTTTTAAATCCCCTAAACCCTTGAAATAATTAAAGGTCTAATTAAATAAATTTAATAATTTTAAATCGCTTTAGATTTAATAAAATTCTTTGAATATCGTGAAATTTCTAGAATTATTTTTAAATCCTTTAAAATATTTTAAATCGCTAAAAATCCTTTTAAATTAAAATTAATTTAATTTATTATTCAAAATTCTCTAGAAATCCTTTAAAACCTTGTGGATTACTGCAAAATAATTTTTTTTAATTCCTTCAAATTTGTTAATATCGCTTGAAATGTTATGTCACCTTTTAGAATTATTTTCAAAGAAGTGTAAATCATTTTAAATCTCTTGAGTTTAAATTAAATTAAAGTCTTTGAAGTACTTTACAAACCCTGAAATATTTGGAATCGTTTAGAATTTTCTTGCAATTTTATTTTATTTTTTCCCCAAAATTGACGCGAAATTCCTTGAAATTATTGGAAAGCATGCACAATTTTTTTAAATTTCTGGAAATCTCTGGAAAATCTAAAAACCCATTTAAAAAAATATGGATCACTCGAAACCCCTTGAATATAAATATTAGATTATAATGATCTATTAAGTTCTCTAAAAAAAAAAATTGAATCGCTAGAAATCTTTTAAATTCCTTTGGAAATTCCAAAGTTTACTAGAATTCCCCGGAAATCTTTGGAAACACTAGAAAATTCTTTGTAATTGCTTTGAAATTTTTTATATCTCTTGAAATCTTTCAAAATTTCTTAAATCCCTTGAGAACTTTTTAAAAAACGTGAAGCCCCATTTAAAAAGTGAAGAAATCATTTGAAAACCCTAGAATAAAAATTAAATGACACCTATATTTTTAATTTTTGTAAAAAGAACTCGTAGAAAGCCCTAGAAATCTCTTTAATCCATTGAAATGGCTAGTAATTTTATTGAAATTTAATTTTTTTAATGTCACTTTAATCCCTTCAAAACTTTAAAAAAGCGTAAAAATCCATTAAAAACGTAGAAATGATCTTAAAACCGTCGAAAATAAATTAAATTACACTTACGCAATTTTGGTCTCAAAATAAAACCCGTAAAAATCCCCGAAATCTTTTGAATTCTTTGATATCAATGTAATTGCTAGTAATTTTCTTGAAATTATTTTATTTTTACTTTCCAAAGTTAAATAAAAATCTCATGAAATCTTCAAAAACTTTGAAAAACTCTTTGAAATCCCTTGAAATTTTTTATAACCCTTGAAACTCTTTAGAATCCCTTGAAGACTTAAAAAAACGTTAGAATCCATTCAAAAAAGTAGAAATCATTTCAAAACCTCAAAAATAAATTAAATTACACTCATACATTACTTTTCTGTAAAAAAAACTCTAAAAACCATATAAATGTTTCCAGTCCCTGGAAATCATTGGAATTGCAAGTAATTTTTTTGAAATGTAATTTTTTTCATTTTCCAAAGTTCACTAGAAATCCCATGGATTTAGAATTTTGTATATCCCTTGAATCCTTCAGAATCCCATAAAGTCCCTTGAAAACATTAAAAAAATGAAAAAACCCATTTAAAAAGTATAAATAATTTGAAAACCCTCGAATATTAATAAATTAAACTTATGCACCAAAGTTCTGTAAAAAAACCCATGTGAATGCCTATAAATCTTTTCAATCCCGTGAAATCTATGGAATTGCTCGTAAGTTTCTTGGAATTATTTTTTTTATTTTTCAAAGTTTACTAAAAATCACCAAAAATCTTTAAAACCCATGGAAAACTTTTTGAAATCCCTTAAAATTTGTATATCCCTTAAAATCCTCTAAAATCCTTTAAAACCTCTTTAAATTTTTTTTAAAAAACGTAAAAATCCATTTTAAAAAGTACAAGTCATTTGAAAAAACTTTAATATTAATTAAATTACACGCTTGCAATCAATATCTGTAAAAAAAGCCTCATAAAACTCCCTAGAAATTTTTTGAATCCCTTGAAATTATTGGAAATACTAGTAATTTTCTTCAAATTTAATTTTTTTATTTTTCAAAGTTCACTAAAAAACCCCCGAAATCTTTGGAAACACTAAAAAATTCTTCGAAATTCTTTTGAAATTTTTTATATCCCTCGACATCCTTTTGAATTCTTTAAAATCCCTTAAAAACTTTAAAAAACTTTAACATCAATTTAAACAATTAGAAATAATTGAAAAACCGTCGACCATAAATTAAATTACACTTATTCAATTAAGTTATGTAAAACCCCATAAAAATCCTTATGAATCTGTTAAATCTTTTGAAATCATTAAAATTGCTAGTAATTTTCGTCAAATTTAATTTTTTCATTTTCCAAAGTTCACTAGAAATCCCCTAAAACCTGTAAAAACCCTGAAAAACTCTTTGAAATTCATTTGAAACCCTTAAAATCCCCAGGAAACTTCAAAAAAGCGGAAAATCCATTTAAATTACTAGAAGTCAGTTTAAAACTTTTAAATATGAATTAAATTACACTTACGCATTAAAGGTCTCTAAAAACATCATAAAAATGCCTATAAATCTGCTGAATCTCTTGAAATCATTGAAACTGCTAGTTTTTTTCTTTATTTTTTTTTTCCGAAGTTCACTAGAAGTCCCCTGAAATCTTTGGAAACCCTGCAAAATTCTTCGAAATTCTTTGAAATGTTTAGGAACATTGAAATTCTTTCAAATCCCTTAAAGTCCCTGGAAAACTTTTAAAAAAGCGTAAAAATTGCATGAAAAAAGTAGAAATGATTTGAAAACCCTCAAATATAAATTAAATTACACTTATGCAATTAAGTTCTGTAAAACCCAATAAAAATCCGTTTAAATCTGTTTATTCCCTTTGAATCATTAACTCTGAAATCCCTTGAAATTCTTCTAAAACCCTTAAAATCCCTTGGAAACTTTAAAAAAAAGTGGAAAAATCCATTTAAATTAGTAGAAATCATTTCAAAATTTTTTTCATTTTCCAAAGTTCATTAGAAATCCCCTGAAATCTTTGAAACCCCTGCAAAGTCCCTTGAAAACTTAAAAAAGCATAAAAAACCATTCAAAAAGTAGAAATGATTTTAAAACCATCGAATTTAAATTAAATTATTATACGTATACTTTAAAGTTCTGTAAACCCCCGTAAAAATGCCTATAAATCTGCTGAATTCCTTGAAATCATTGGAATTAATAGTTTTTTTCTTGAAATTCAACTGTTTTCATTTTTCAAAGTTTATTAGGAACCCCCTGAAAACTTTTAAAACCCTAAAAAATACTTTAAAATTGCTTGAAATTTTGTATATTCCTTGAAATCCTTTAGAATCCCTTAAAATCCCTTGAAAACTTTAAAAAAAGCTTTAAAATCAATTTAGAACATTAGTAATCATTAGAAATCATTGAAATTGCTACTAATTTTCTTCAAATTTAATTTTTTAATTTTCCAAAGTGCACTAGAAATCCCATGAAATCTTGAAAGCCCCTGAAAAACTCTCTGAAATCTCTTAACATTTTTTTTATATTTTGAAATCCTTTAGAATCCCTTGAAGTCCCTTCAAAACTTTTAAAAAGCGGAAACCCCTATAAAAAAGTAGAAATGATTTGAAAACTCTCATAAATAAATGAATTACACTCAAACACCAAAGTTCTCTAAAAAAAACCCCCATTCGAATCCCTATAAATCTTTTAAATCCCGTAAAATTATTGGAATGGCTAATATCGCCGCAAAAAATCAAGACCCCTGACTTTAGAAGGCTGTTACTCCGCAGAAAAAAATGTGAGGAGGTTCTAATAATAATCATACTAATCCGCTAAGTTGTCTGAATAAAAAAGTGTTTCTCTAATTTTTTTTTACAGATTTCTAGTGAACTTTGGAAAATGAAAAAAATAAATTAAATTTCAAGAAAATTACTAATGATTTCAATGATTTTCAGGGACTCAAAAGATTCATAGGACTCTTTTGGGTTCTTTTCACAGATTTAATAAATGATTTTTACTTTTTTAATTAGGGCTTTACGTTTTTTTTAGCTTTCCATTACTCTTAAGGGATTCTAAAGGATGTCGAGATCTATAAAAAAAATTTAAAGAGATTTTAAAGAATTTTTGAGCGTTTTTAAAGATTTCAGGGGATTTCTAGTATACTTTGGAAAATGAAAAACAATTAGATTTCAAGAAAATTACTAACCATTCCTATGATTTCAAGGGGTTAATAACAGATTTATAGGGATTCAAATGTTACTTTAAACAGAATTTTAATGAATTTAATTTAATACATTTTTTAAATGGGATTTGGCCTTGTTTTAGGTATTCAAGGGATTTTAAAGGATTCTAAAGGATTTCAAGGGATACACAAAGTTTCAAGGGTTTTCAAAGAATTTTTCAGAGTTTTCAAAGATTTTAGGAGATTTCTAGGGAACTTTGAAAAATAACAAATATTAAATTCTAAGAAAAATACTAGCAAATCCAATGATTTTATGAGATTCATTAGATGTATACGTATTTTTATGATGTTTTTACAGATTTTTAATGCATAAGCGTAATTTAATTTATATTCGAAAGTTTTAAAATGATTTCTACTTATTTAAATGGATTTTTACGCTTTTTTTAAGTTGTCAAGTTATACCTTAAGGGATTCGAAAGGATTTCAAGGGATATAATTTCAAGAGATTTCAAAGAACTTAGCCGGGTTTCCAAAGATTTACTAGCAATTACAATTATTACAAGGGATTCAAAAGTTTTCTAGGGATTTTTGCGGCTTTTTACAGTACTTTATTGCATAAGTGTAATTAAAATTATATTTAAAAGTTTTCAAATGATTTCTACTTATTTAAATGGATTTTTACAAATTACTAACATCGCCGCAAAAAATTAAGACCCCTGACTTTAGAAGGCTGTTACTCCGTAGGAAAAAAAGTGAGGAGGTTCTAATAACAAGCATACGAATCCGCTAAGTTTTCTGAATAAAATTGTGTTTCTCTAATTTGCGTAAAAAATTTTCGTTCAGAGCTGTTTAAAAAAATACAAGTAAAACTGCTGTCAGGCCCATTGCTCAAACACCTTAACTTTCACATGACCCCATAGCTAAGAATATGTTGGACAAAATTTTTTAGAAATTACAGGTTTAGAATGCAGTAGAGATCTTCAAATTTAAAAATATATAAAAATCTCAGTGTTTCAAGCATTTTTACTGAATGCTTTTATTTAGGAATTGAATGGCGCTATCGCGCTGTTTAATGCCTTAGAATGTGTGGTAGTGTACACTGATTACTATTTTATCCGTAAAACTGAATAAAAATTATCTTTCCGCGATAAAAGTCGCTCAGAATAATCTTGAGTTTAATGAGGAAAGGAGCGTGTCAAAGGAGTAGAAAAAAGTGTAGAAAAAAGGTCCGGCATTATTTCCCTGCGGCAGGCGGAAGTTTTCCCCAGAGTTTTGACCTGATATCAAATTTTAATATCATAATACAGTATCAAGCTTGCACACGAATTATCTTGTATTTTGTTTATTTAATTGTGTACACTTATTTCTATATTATAATATAATTTTGTAATTATTAGGCTGTTAATTTGCCACTGAAATGCGTCGAAGAGTTTTTTATATTAGCAATTCCATGACAAGTCATCTGAGGCATGTAAGCTATTGTTAGAAATTTTGATAAAAATTGTAGTATTTGTTCTCTTAGGGGTTAAAAGAAAAACTCTCAAATGATTTTTGAAAAATTCAAAAAACTTAGAGTATATTGAAAATTGAACATTTTTGAATTTTAATTTAACTCTCATAAGTTTGGACAAATTTTCTATCCAAAATAGTTCATTTTTGACAAAAAAGATATGAACTAAGCGGTTAAGTTTTCAAACATATAATTAATATTATTAATATATATTCTAAGTTTTTTGAAATTTCAAAAATCATTTCAGAGTTTTTCTTTCACCGCTTAAGAGAACAATAACTGCAATTTTAATCAAAATTTCTAACAATAGCTTACATTCTTTAGATGACTTGACATGGAATTGCTCATATAAACAAATCTTTGACGCATTTCAGTAGCAAATTAACAGCCTAATAATGACAAAATTATATTATTATATAGAAATAAGTGTACTTAATTAAATGAACAAAATACAAGATAATTCGTGTGCAAGTTTGATACTGTATTATGGTATTAAAATTTTATATCGACAGAGAAGGGCGCAGCCCACCTCAAAGTTTTGAGACGGCCGTGGGGAAATCTGAGGGAAGCGTTTGTCTGCCGCTGGGAAATATGAAGGACCTCTTTTCTACACATTTTTCTACTGCTTTGGCTCGCTCCTGGCCTCATTAAACACAAGATTACTCTGAGCGACTTTTATCGCGGAAAGATAAATTTTATTCAGTTTTATGGACAAAATAGGAATCAGTGTACACTACCACGCATTTTAAGTCATTACACAGCTCGATAGCACCATTCAATTCCCAAATAAAAACATTCAGCAAAAATGCTTGCAAAACTGATATTTTTAAATATTTTTAAATTTTAAGGTCTCTACTTCATTCTGAACATGTTGTAGGACACTTCAATATTTTTTAAAAATTTTTCCAACATATTCTTAGCTCTGGGGTTATGTGACAGCATTTTTACTTGTATTTTGTTAAATACCTCTGAACGAAATTTTTTTACGCTAATTAGAGAAACACCATTTTATTCAGAAAACTTAGTGGATTCGTGTGATTGTTATTAGAACACCCTCACATTTTTTCCTGCGGAGTAACTGCCTTCTGAAGTCAGGGGTTTTGATTTTTTGCGGCGATATTAGTAATTTGCTTGAAATCTTAATTTTTTTAAGTCACTTAAATCCCTTGAAAACGTAAAAAAATGTAAAAATCAATTTACATAAGTAGAATTTATTTGAAAACTTTTAAAAATAATTTAAATTACACTTATGCATTAAAGTTCTGTAAAAAGCCGCAAAAATTCCTAGAAATCTTTGAATCTCTTGTAATAATTGAAATTGCTAGTAATTTTCTTGACATTAATTTTTGTTTTATTTTCCAAAATTCGCTAGAAATCCCCCGAAATCTTCGGAAACCCTGCTAATATCCCTTGAAATCCTTTCGAATCCCTTAAGGTCCTTTGAAAACTTTTGAAAAACGTAAGAATCCATTTATATAAGTAGAAATCGTTTGAAAACTTTTAAATATAAATTAAATTACGCTTATGCATTAAAGTTCTGTAAAACCCCCGTTAAAATGTATATAAATCTGCTGAATCCCTTAAAATCATTGGAATTTCTAGTATTTTTCTTGGAATTTAATATTTTTTATTTTACGAAGTTCCCTAGAAATCTCCAAAATCTTTGGAAACCCTGAAAAATTCTCTGAAATCTCTTGAAATTTTGTGTATCCCTTGAAATCCTTTAGAATCCCTTAAAATCCCTTGAAAACTTAAAAAAAAGGCCAAACCCGATTTTAAAAATTTAGAACTCATTTGAAAACCCTCGATTATTAATTAAGTTAGACTATATATAAATTAAAATACAATTATTCAATAAAATTCGGTTTAAAGAAACATTTGAATCCCTATAAATCTGTTTTTCTTTTTCCAAAGTATACTATAAATCCCTTGAAATCTTTGGAAACCATAAAAAATTATTTAAAATCCCTTTAAATTTTTTTATATCTCTTGAAATCCTTTAGAAACCCTTAAAATCAATTGAAAACCTAAAAAAAACGTAAAATCCTAATCAAAAAAGTAGAAATCATTTATTAAATGTGTAAAAAGAACCCAAAAAAGCCCTAGATATCTTTTGAGTCCCTGGAAATCATTGGAATCATTAATAAATTTCTTAAAATATAATTTTATTTTGTTCATTTTCCAAAGTTCACTAGAAGTCCCATGAAATCTTTAGAAGCCCTGAAAAATACTTTAAAATCCCTTGAAATTTTGTATATTCCTTTAAATCCTTTAGGATCCATTGAAAACTTTAAAAAAAGAAAAAAATATTTTTAAAAAGTAGAAATGATTTTAAAACAATCGAATATAAATTAAATTACATTTACACATTAAATTTCTCTACAAACCCCGTCAAAAACCCTCTAAAAATCTTTGAAATTCTTAGAGATTTAAGCAAATCCTTTAATCTTGTAAAATTCTTTGAAGTAACTAAAAGTCTCTTGAATTGTTTAGAATCCCTAGGAATTCAATTTAAAAAATTTTTTTAATTAAAGGAATTATTCAATTAATTTGAAATTTTTTAATTCTCTTCTCTTAAAATTCGTTGGAATTCCTCAAAATCCCTGAAAATGTAGGGAAAATTTTTAGATTAGTGAAAAGTTTCCATTTCCGTAGAAAGCAAATCCGTAATTTCTTTTTTTTCGAAATCCAAATATTCAAATTTAATTAACATGGAGAATGGATTTTCGAAAAATCGAACTGAATTTTTAGAAATTAAAGAGGAAGGAGTGTTAACGAAATAAATCCATACTAATATCTTTTATTTTTAACCCACCCTTAAGCGCCCCCACAGCGCCCCAAATGCGACCCCCAAAATGTAAAAAATACAATTTTACATACAATTTTTTATTTTCAGCAATGTCTGTGTTTCTTTATACACATAATTACTAATGTATAATTTAAATATTTAACCCGACTTTTTAAACCTTTTTTAATTGTTTAAATTAATTTCAGTTATTTAAACAACTAGTTTTTCTCATTTTTTTTAAATAATCGTATTTTCTGAATGAAATACAGTTCAATCTTTGAGTAGTAATTTTTTTTAAACATTATATAATTATTTATACAATTAAATATTGTTTGTTTTGAAAATTCTTAAAAATTGAGTGTAAAATTGGTTGAATAATTACATCATTTGAGAGATTTCTTCTAATATTCAACAAATTTCTATTTTTTAAGCAATTTTATTTGCTCAAGTATTTTTTTCTACAACTTAAAAAAATTGTATAAAATAGAATA
Source organism: Druon quercuslanigerum (assembly GCA_010014905.2). Lineage (NCBI taxonomy): Eukaryota > Metazoa > Arthropoda > Insecta > Hymenoptera > Cynipidae > Druon > Druon quercuslanigerum. The sequence goes on from JAAAKG020049549.1 coordinate 11,773, forward strand.
ATTAAAATTATTTTTCTGACTGTATGGTACATGGAAAATATATATTATCTGTTTTTTAATTGTTTAAACGAATATAATTCGTTATAACAATTTTTTTTTATATTTTTAAAATCGTATTTTCTGAACTTAACATTATATTGAATGATTTCTAGTAGTGAATTCTGTAAAAAACTGCATGTCATTGTTTAAAAAAATTTCATTCTTAAACCAGTTATACTCAATTTGAAGGGAATTTGAAGGAAAAAAGCAATAATTGTATAAAAAATGAGATAAATCAAACAGAATGTGCTACTAAAAATCATTCAATATTATGTTTGACTCATAAAATATGATCATTTAAATATTTTTGCGAAATAATAATTGTTAAAAAAATTGAGATTATCTAGAAAATTAAAAAACATTTAATATATTCTTTCTATATACTATACAGTCAGAAAAATAATTTATACGTTCCATTTTATATTATTTTTCGCAAGAAAACTTCTTGAGAAAATAGAAAATAAAAAAAAAGAAATTTGTTAAACATGAGAGGAAATCTATCAAAATTTCGTAATTTTTCAACAAAAAGTAGCGCAGGATACCAACTTGAGAACAAAGTTAGCATCTACTCGATTTTTAGATATTTTGAAAATAAACAATATATATAACTATATATAAATAATATATAATGTTTTTTTCATTTACTACAAAAAATGATTAACTATTACAGTACATCCAAAAAATACGATTTTTTTACATTTTTGGGGAAAAAATAAATGTATAAATGAGTTACATGTATTTAAACAATTACCAAATTGTTTAGGAAGTCTTGGGAATATTCAAGATATCCATAAGTAATTATTTAAAATTAAAAAATGGTAGAAATTGCTGAAAATTAACGATAATAGTAAAAATGTAGTTTTTTATTTTTGGTTTTTATTTTTTAAACACCTCTTCTACCCCTAAAAGATTTAGCGCGTTTTGAACAAACACTAAAGTATAAGTTGTATTTTTCGAAAATCCAAAATATTTTCATAATAATTAAATGGGATTTTGAAGTGCCGGTGGTAATATTTGGATTTCGAACAAAAAAATTACGGTCTTTCTTTCTCAGGAAATGGAAATTTTGTTGAAACATTTGTCGAAATCCTTTAGAATCCATAAAAATCTCCGTGCAAATTAAAATTCCATGGAATTAAAAAGCCGTGAAATTTTTTAGAAATCTAACGAGAATGCTTAAAACTTTTGTAAATTATCTGGAATTTCTTTAAACTCTTTGAAATTTGTTGAAATTTTACGTTGAATATATAAATAGATATATTCGTTTGTACTTTTTCTATTTTTTGCATTAATTCCTTCAATATTTTTACATTCAGTTTTAAATTTAACATTCTGTTTTTTCTGTACGAATTTTCTCAAAAAGATTTTCCTATAATGATTTTCTAGAATTATTTTTCCAGAATCGCGAAAAAAATGGAAGAAATTCATGATAGAATTACAGAGGTATTGGATAGGATTGCATGGGATTGAGAAAGATTGCATGGGATTGTATGGTCGGAAAGTCGGGAAAACCGGGAATTTTATTCAATGACAGGGATTATTCTCTCGATTGTACTAACATGGAAATTAAAAGTGATTTCGTATATTTTATTACTCTAATCCTGAAATGGAACAGGAAATTTTCCAAAAGAATTAAAATTCTGATTTGAAATAGTGAATTTTCTGAAAGATTATAATGGATTGCAGTACATAACTATATAGTTTTAAAAAATTCCTCGAATTTGCATGCATATCGCCCGGAAATTTTTTCGAATCCTCAAAAAAAAATACATTTTTTTAAAGCCATAATTAAATTTATTTTTAATATTGCTGTTTCAAATCAGAGTTATATTTATTTACAAAATTCTGTATTATAATACAGAAATATAGTAAATCCCTGTTTCTAAAATTTGACAGAAATAAGTTTTTTTATTTTCGAACAATTTTTAAATTTAAATAAATTCTTAATTGGAACAAGAAAGTTTCGAAATGTGTCGAATTTTCACTTGGAAGGACTGTTTTTGTAAATGTTCTTTTTATGAGTCAGAATTCAAATTATTTTTCCAAATTTCCTATTCCCTGTCAAAAATTACCTGCTTTAAGAAAAGATGGTCATTCATTAGCAGAATTTACAAAAATATATATTTCCCGTCCAAACTCATTATTATAAATTGTTTAGAGTGTTCTCTATACCAAGTCAGAGTTAAATTAATTTTTAAAATTCTTGGTCCGTATCAGACTTACATTTATTTACAAATTCCTGCATTATATTTCAGAAATATTGTACTCTGCAAGAAACATTTTTTATTTTAAAAAATTCTCATTTGGAACAAGAAATTTTCCAAATCTAAAGAATTATACCAAGTCAGAATTGAATTCATTTTAAAAACTCCCTTCTAATTTAGAATAAAATTATTTTTCCGAAATTCCTGTTCCAAGTAAAATGATATTTTTGAAAAAAATTTCCGGTTCGAAAGTGAACTGAATATTAAAATTATAATTCCTTAAGAAATTCCCAGTTTAAATGTTCAAATTATAATTCTTCTTTCTTTTTTTATAATTCCCTGTTTTGAAGTCTAAATTATAATTCTTTGCTGAAATATCCTGTTCCACGTCAGAATTATGTTTATTTAAAAAATTATCTGTTTAAATTTTAAAATATAAAATTTCCCTGTTTATAAAATTTATAAAAAGAAGTTTCAAATTCTGCAAATTTTTTATTCGCGAAAAAAAAGAATTTTTAAATTTAAACAAATTCTGATTTGTAACAAGAAAATTTCAAAAGGTGACAAATTTTTTCTTGGAATAGAGATTTTTTTCTAAAATTTCTTTTTATGAAACAGAAATAAAATTATGTGCAAAAACTTCCTGTTCCATTTTAAAAAATTACCTGCTTTAAGGCAAAATGGTAATTCTTAAGGGAATTAAAAAAAAATATTCCCCACCAGGTCGGAATTAAATTCATTTCCAAAATTCCTTGTTTTTTCAATTCACTTCTTCTAAATTACAATTAAAATTCGTTTTTTAAAATTACTGCTCCTATTCATATCATGATTCTGAAAGCAATTTTCTCTTCTAATGTGAAACCTAAAATAAAAATTATAATTCTTTACGAAATTCCCTGTCCTACATTTAGAAATTTTTTAATTTTTGTAAATATAAAAATAATTAATTAGATCACCAAATATTTTCTTTGAATACAAATTTTAATGTGTCAAATTTAATTACATTTTTTGAAATACAAATAAATTTTGTTAACTAATTAGAATTAAAAGCTTTTGAAAATTCCTCAGGAGTTTTAAAAATAAACTAAAATCTTTTAAAAATTCTGTTCGAAAATTCCTTGTCTTAAAGTGCAAATGAATTCAGTCAGAATTAAATTCATTTCCAAAATTCCTTGTTTTTAAAATTCCCTTAATCTAAATTACAATTAAAGTTCTTTTTTAAAATAACTACTCTAAGTCATCTGATAATTCTGAAAGCAATTTTCTCTTCTGATGTTAACTTAAAATAAAAATTATAATTCTTTTCGAAATTTCCTGTCCTGACTTTAAAAATTATGCAATTTTTGTAAATTTTAAATTAATTAATTAAATTACCAAAGATTTTCTCTAAATAAAAATTGTAATTTGCCAAATTTAATTACATTTTTTGAATTACAAATAAATGTTGTTAAATAATTAGACTGAAAGCTTTTGAAAATGCCAGAATTAAATTCATTTCCAAAATTTCTTGTTTTCCTTTAAATTCCCTTCTTTAAAATTTGAATTAAAATTGTTTTAGAAATTCCTGCTCCAAGTCATATGATAATTCTGAGCGTAATTTCCTGTTTTCATGTGAACCTAACATGAAAATTATAATTCATTACTCAAATTATTTTTCACAAAACATTACTAATGTCTAAAAAAAAGTTAATAATGACTACAAAACAATTCAAATTAATTGAAAATAATTTCAAACATCGAAAAAATTCTATTGATATTGATCAACTTTGAGTGAATTTAAACAAATTTAAAAGCGAATTCTAAATGAACTGCAACAATTATTTGAAAATCTTTTCAAATCTTTGAAACCATACGGTATCCCGAATTTTTGTGAATAAACTCTTTAAAATTCATTTAAATGTAAAAATCCCTTAAAATTATTAAATCCCTTAAAAATCCCTTGAAATTTTTTAAATATGTGGAAAATACCTTAGTATATTTAAAAATATCCTGAAATATTTCAAAGTCTTTGAAATAAATTAAAATATGAAAATCCCTTAAAATTATTAAAACCCTTAAAAATCCCTTGAAATTGTACAAATATCTGGAAAATACTTTGTGATATTTAAAAATTCTTTGTAATCCTAAAAAAATCAAAAATATTAAAAATTCTTTAAAATCGTTCGAAAATTTTTAAAGATCTTGAAAATTTCATGGAATTCGGAAAATAAAAACTTTTATATAATGTAGAAATCCATTGATCTAACGACAATTGAGTCAATTTAAAAGAATTTCAATTAATTAAAAAAATCCACCAGAATTAAAAGAATTTAGGATAAATTAAGAATTTTTGGTGAAGTCCAAAAAATAATTTCAAATTGGAAATTTGTTTTTTCTCGAAATTTTATGCCTATTGCCCGGAAATTTGTTCGAATCCACACAAAAAATCCATTTTTTTCTGAAAAATGATATTCAGAAGTAATTTAATCCCATGAAGTGTAACACGTATTTCTTATAAGTAAAAAAAAGAACTTTTTGTAAATTTTTTTCAGAATCCTCAATATTATCTGAATTTATTATCGCTCCATAAATCTGTTTATAGGATCCCAAAAAAACCCATAAGTGAAAAAATGTGTTATGCGAGTTTTTGGCATAATTATGATTTTTTTGCGGTTTTTCAAATATAAATGGTTTAAATATAAATAATTTTTTAAACAATTTCTTATTATTGTCAATAATACTCTTTTAGAATAATGCTAGTGAAAAGCAGTTTTTACAATAAGTTTCGACTTTATTTCAATTTTTAATTAGAGTAAAGTAAATAATTAATAAATATTAACAAAAATAACTGTTTAAAAAAATTTATTTTTATTGTCACTAATATTCTCTTAGCGTAATGCTATGAAGTTGCGTTTTTTCTTAAATTACGAACTATTTGTCTACTTTTCACTTTGAGTGAGTTAATAATTAATGCAATTTAACAAAAATGTATTTAAATAAATAATTATATTTTATAACTATTTTTTCTTATTTTTTCTTAAATCTTTAGTATTCCTTTGAGTTTTTAGTTATCAACAAATAATAAATGAGCCTAAGCAAGCATTTTTTAAAAAGGTATTTTATTATTTTGTGTGAATTATTTTTGCTCTTTTCCCAATGTTAAAAAAATTAATTTTAACAAAAAAGCTATTTTTCACAAGAGACATCAACCCCTTCCCTAATTTCTGAAAAAGATTATTTAAAATATGATTGTCTCTGATGTTCATTATTTATTTATTTATAACTTAAAAGGCGATTATTACTACAATAAGTGAAATTTTGACAAAATAACAAATTATTTATACAATAAAGTTTGCAAACGTGCATTAACAATTACTTCACTAAGTGAAAAGTGCACAAAAAGTTAAAAATTGCAGAAAAAAATCACAACTATCTAGCATTCTTCAAAGAGAATATTATTAACAATAATAACAAATTATTTAAACAATAATTTTTGTTAACATTAAACTTTTACCTATTTCTAAGAATTTAAAAAAAGACAAAAAAGTCATAATTAGGAGTAATTCTTGTTATATTGACGATTCTAAATAAAATGTATAATAAAATGTATTATAAAAAGGGGATTTATTTTGGTGTGGATTCGATCAAATTTCCGGGCGATATACACAAAATTTCGAGAGAAAAAAATGTCTAGTTTGAAATTATTTTTTAGAATTCACCCTGAATTCTTCATTTATCCTAACTTCTATCAATTTATCCTAACTTCTATCAATTGAAAATATAATCACAGTATTTTACATATTTTGAAGGACTTTTATAATTCCTTGACATTTTCAAAACCTTTAATAAATTTCAAAACGAATTTGAGGAACTTTGCATATTTTGGGTTATTTTAAAAGATTAGAAATACATTTTTTATTGATTTCAATAGTATGAAGGGATTTCAAAGATTTTAAAATATTCTAGGGGTTTTGAAAGATTTCAATATATGTTTTTATAGTTTTAAGGGATTTTAATAATCTAATGGATATTAAAGAGATTTTCAAATATTTTTTGCAAACTGAGTTTAATGGATTTAAAAAAAAAATTCTTAATTCATCGACTTACGATCATTTCTTCTGAATTCTGTTTAGGTTTTCTAAACTCATTTAAAACCTAATGCAATGAATCTTTTTCATGTTTTTGAATTGTTTTCAATTCACTTGATTTATTTTGAAATTCTGCTTGAATCTTTGTTAATTTCATAGACTTATTTTCATTTTCCTTAAACTCTTCTAAATTTTTTCAAATTGTACTCAAATCATTGAAATTTTCCCGATTGTTTTTATTATTTCCACTTAATTTAAATTATTTTTTAGTCATTAGTCACTTTTTTGGTTAGACATTAATAGGATTTTTCAAAGATTTGGAAAGATTCGAAATTATTTTTTGAAGTTCAGCCTGACTCAGTGGATTGAAAATTTTT
>JAAAKG020049560.1:5745-18459 GCA_010014905.2 Druon quercuslanigerum
AGTGGATCATGTGTGACCTAAGTTATTTGTGTGATCAATCATAGAGGTACCTTCCCGCCCCCATGAGACGTTGGAAACGGGGTCGTGTGTGAACTAAGTTATTTCTGTGACCAATCATAGGGACGCCTTCCCGACCCCATGAGACGTTGGAAAGGGGGTCGTGTGTTACCTAAGTTATTTCTGTGGCCAATGATAGAGGTGCCTTCCGTGCTCCATAAGACATTGGAAAGTGGATCATGTGTGACCTAAGTTATTTGTGTGATCAATCATAGAGGTACCTTCCCGCCCCCATGAGACGTTGGAAAGGGGGTCGTGTGTGAACTAAGTTATTTCTGTAACCAGTCATAGGGGTGCCTTTCCGCCCCCATGAAACGTTGGAGTATGTTTCGTGTGTGGCCTAAGTAATTCTGCACATCATACCGACATTTCCCCTCGGAACATAAAATATGTATTTTTAATAGATCTACAACTTTTGTTCAAAGCTTTTTTGGAAATTTGTATTATTTACTGAAATAAACGTAAAAATATAACATTTTTATAGTTTTTCGGCGTTTTGACCTTTAAAATCCCGCGCGTCAAAATACATAAGTATACGGAATTTCATATCAATCGGAGGTAAGCGCTTTTCGGACGTCCACTCAAAAATTCTTATTTGCCGGTTATATCCAACTGTTTATTTTTATTAAAATTTTTCGTTGAAATATCATCTATTACATTTTTTTATCAAGATTTATCTCTTTAGGTGTAAAATTGAACTCCTTGGTTGAAAGATGAGCTACTTGCTTAAAAGTTAATTTCATTGTTTAAAAATATGGACCAGTAGAAATAAAAATTAATATCGAAATTATTATCCATAATTATAGTTCGAAATTTTTATTTAATAGAAAATTGAACTTTTTTGTTGAAAATTAAACCCATCGGTTGTAAACTGAACTTTTCGCTTGTAACTTTAACCATTTTTGGCACAAAATTAAACTGTTCAGTAGAAAGTTCTTTGTTATGTTTTTTTTAATTCGTCTTTTCTTGTAGGAACTTAATCTTCTTGGTTGAAAATTGAACTATTCAGTTAAAAATGATTTATTTTGTTGAAAACTCTTCTTTGATCGTTAAAGCTAACTGTGTTTTATTTTAATTTAATATTTACGTTAAAATAGTATTTATTACATTTTTTCTTCAAAATTTATCTCTTTAGGTTTAAAATTCAACTCCTCGGTTGAAAAATGAACTAATTCCTTAATAATTTATTTCTTTGAAGATTCATAACTGTAGTTGAAAAATTTTGTTTAGTTAAAAATTAATTTTTTCAACTGAAAATATCACTGTTTTGATGAATATTCAACTAATTGGTTTTAAGTAAAGTTTTTTTTGTTGAAAATTCAACAATTTGGTACCAAATTTACTTTTATTGTAGAAAATTCGTTTTCTTTGTGAACAATTAACTTAAACTTCTTGGCCCAAAATTGTAACTATTTGGTTAAAAATTCAAGTATTTTGTTAAAAATGTATCTTTATTGGTTAAATCCAACTCTTTAGGTGAAAATTGAGCTACTTTCTCAAACTTAATTTCTTTGGTTAAAGATTCATAATTTCAGTCGAAAATATTTGTTTAAAAATTAATTTTTTCACCTAAAATTTAACGGTTTGATTGTAAATTAACTTTTTTCGTGAAAATCTATGTGCCCGATATGGAAATTCAACTGTTTTATAGGAAAATCGTGTTTTTGGCTTGAAAATTCAGCAATTTGGTACAAAATTAAACAGTTTTGTATACAATTTGTTTTTTGTTTTTAAAAATTCATTTTCTTATTTTAACATTAACTATTTGGTTAAAAATTCATATATTTTGTTGAAAATTGAATTATTTGTTTAAAAAAGTATATATTTTGTTGAAAATTCGTCTTGCTTGGTTAAATCAAATTTTTTTTAGTTAAATTCTTTTGCTGAAAATTTAGAATTTTTGTTCAAAATTTATTTGTATTTTGTTAAAAATTTATGTTTTTACATTCTCATCAGAGAAGGTATTAGATTTGTGTAAAATTTGACCCACCCAGTTTTTATCAAATGCCCACGTTTTGAGACCCCCTGTATCCGAAAACCAGGTTTTTACAAATGTGTCTGTATGTATGTATGCACGCCAGCCATTTTGGATGAACATTCAAAAAGTTAGCGCCTTTTGAATGTTTTTCAGACCACTTTATTCAAAATTCAAAAATTCTCTGTACGGTTATTAATCGTATTCAAAAATTTAGCCTAATTACTTTTTTCACAAGACCAAAAATTACCAGTTATAGCATTTACAAAATTCCAAAAAAACGCACGATATGAAAAAATAACCAAGAAAAGAAAAATTTTTGTTTTTGAATGCCCTACAAGAATATTATAAACACTTGTTTAGTTTTCTTGAAAAATCGAAAATTCAAACGTACACAACATAAAAAAAAAAGAAAATCAAAAGATGACATTTTTTCATTCAACAATCTCACAGTATTGAAAAGTTTCTCAAATATATAAATGTGTTTTAAAATTATATATCTATATATATATATATATATATATATATATATATATATTAAGTTTTTGGTTTCTTACCTAAAGGAGGGCCGGCAATGTAAAAACGAGACCATATAAATTCGCATGAAACACAGCACTTCTTGGCCCCCCTCCCCTCATTAATCGAAATTTCGTTGGACTGTTGTTGTAACTAGACTCTAGACTCTTTTTGTACGTTATTAGAAGATAATGCAATATAGCACCACAACTGCCATATAGAACACGATGCGGTAGAAAATTCTATTGAAATAGTCTGGGCCACTGAGGTTAGGGATGTAATTTAGAAGTTCAAAAACAGTCAGGCTAGCTGCTGTTTATACCGTATTTGGAACTTTTAAATCGTAAAAATAAAATTGGAAATGAGCAAATTCAGTTTTTGAAAAAAGGATAGAAGCTGGAATAAAATGTTTAATAAGTATTTTTGCCTTGAACTTTAGTTTTAAAAAGTCTGTGCACAAGGGTGGGCAGAAGACAAAGACCGAGCGCGTAGCGCGAGGTAAATATATTGTCGAGCGCAAGAACCAATAGTCGCGCGCTCAAACTTGCGAACCGTGCGCGAAGACGCAATGAGAACGTGCACGCAAAGCGGGCAGATTTTTAGTAAAAAGTTAATCTTCTGGGTTAAACTCGTCTTTCTTATTAGAAAAGTCTTCTGGTATTCTTTATTTAACATTAAAATTTTATTTTGTTTAATGTATTAACTATTACATTATTTGTTCAGAATTTATATATTTTATTATAAATTCAAGTTCTTGATTGGAAATTGCACTACTTTATTAATTCACGAGAAACAGTAATATTTTTATCCCTCCTGCTCAAAAATTTTTACAGTAGTGTGTTGAGTCCGGGACTGGAAAACAGGGATATGGTAAATTAATAAAAAAATTAATCAAGTCGTCCGCTAATATTCTTGAATTTTTATTCACTTTCTTTATTCTTCACTTTTCAAGCGATAACAGACTATAATCGTAGTTTCGTGCGTTCGAAAAGAAACGCCTTTACATTAGCGTTTGTGTACGACAAATGTTTATAGGTGGACTCTACGGAACTCAGGAGTATAATTATAAATTTCCTAACTAGTCAACAGAGATCGTGCCTACGAAATACAAAGAGTTCCAGTATGATATATAACAAAATTACAATAAAAACGACGGATCACATTCTTGTTGATCACATTCGTAGTACACAATTTGATAAAGTTATATAGCAAACAATTAACAACGAGTAAACTTAATTTAGTATACCAGGCCGTTGTGAGTTCGATGCTCGCCGTGATACCTAAAGTTTACAAATAAATTAAACACGAATAAAATGTACATATGTACAGACATTCTTCCATCTCTCTATACCCGCAGAAATTTTACATCCATTAATCAAAAACAATATCAAGATAGCTTTAGAGTTAAAGACATTTCGTTTCTTGGTAGCGTATACCCGCATTTTTGTCTTAAACTTGATTCACGTTTCTAAGAGCAACTTCTTGTCTTCTTATACTAAAAGTCTGAGATTTGAGAATTGAATTTTTAAACAAAAAAGTTCAAAATATAAATTTTCATAAAGATAGATAATTTTCAACTAAAAAAAGAAATTTTCATTCAAACTGTTGATTTTTAACAGATAAAAAATGTTAATTTTCAACTAATTAGTTGTATTTTAAATAATTGAATTTTCAACCCACAAATATGAATTAAAAAAAAAAGAAGTTGAATTTTCAACCAAGAACGATTTTTTAATCAAGAAAATAAAGCAACCAAGGTGATAAACTTTCAAACAAAAAGGACGAATTTCTTACAAAATTATCAACAAAATAGTTGAAATTTCGATAAAATGGTTGCATTTTCATTGTTTTAAACATGAATCTTGAATTCTAAAATTAGAATTTTTGTAGAAAAAAATTTACTTTTAAGCCTGAAAACTTGAACTTTCAACCAAGAAAATAAGTTTTTCATGAAAAAGTTGAATTTTCTACTGAAAAATATTTATTTTCAACCGATCAGTTGCACTTACAAGAAAATAGTGAAATTTTTTAAATAAAAAGATTAACTTTAAAATGAGAAAGAAAAATTTTCAACAGGAGAGTTGAATTTTCAAACTCAAAAATATAAATTTGGAAAGAAAAAGCTAATTTTCAACCCAATTGTTAAAATTTCAAGTCAAAAAGATGACTTTTGAACAAAATTGTTGAATTTTCATACAAATAATAAAACTTTTAACTAAAACCATTTTAAATTAAAGTTTCTAATGTATTATTCACGACAGTTGTTTAAAGTGCCTCTTATAGAAAGCCTTGACTTGCGAAAATTAAAAAAAAAAATGTTCTAAAAAATATATGAATATTCAACTCCAAAATATAAATTTACAACAAGCAATTATTCGGATTTAAAAAAAACGTATTTTCAACAATAATGTAAATTTGTCGACAAAGAAAAACACACTTAACCATATTACTCAATTTTCAACAACAAAAATTCTACATAACAGTTGAGATTTTAATTCAAAAATATACATTTTCATCAAAAAACTTTATTTTCGAACAAGACAAAATGAATTTATAATCAAATAGTTGAATTTTCAACCAAGAAAAAAAACTCAACTAAAGTGATGAATTCTTATATAAAAAAGACTAATTTTCTACAAGACTTTCTTTTTAAACTTTTCCGCAAAACAGATGAAATCAAAAAATAAAAATAAAATTTAAAAAAAATATCATTTTCAACCAAGCAGTTGAGTTTTTAACTTAAAAAATATTAATTGTTCAATTTTCAGAAAAATAATTAATTCAACCAAAACAGATCAATTCTGATTGAAAAATATAATTAACTTTCAACTAAAAAATATCACTTTTCTATTAAAGATGAATTTTCATTCCCATAGATTACAGCTATAGAACAAAATTTGCAACAAAAAAGATCATGAAATTTTCCCCAGAAAAATATGCATTCTGAACGAAAAATAGAGTAGTAGACTTTCAATCAAAAAGACGAAGTCTAAAGTCTGATATTGAATGGCATTTTCATACCCGCATTTGCCTTAAAGTCGATTATTGTTTCTGGAAACAAGTCCTCATCTTCTTATACTAAAAAGTCTGATTTGAAACGAAAGTCTCGTAATTGCATTCAGTTCTTCACGAAGAAAACGCGCTTACTCAACCTTCTAAACGACCCTCAGGTTTCCCTCTCATCCCTCTCTTCCCGCAAGCCATCGCTGTACATTTTCCGTCCGGAAAGCTCGAGCAAAACCTTCGATACTGGATTCTGATCCAAAATTGATCTGGGATCCCTTGATTCCTCTTCAGACTCCGGCACTGGTCCCACTCCCCAGATCTCGCAGTGCTTTATATGAAAGTCCTCTTTGCTGCTCAGCTGAAAGTAATTCAGAAAAGTCGTGCACGAAACACTCGACTTTCCCGTCCCGTATTCGCAATCCAGCCACAAACCTGGATAGTTAAACTGGCCTCCCATTAGCAAACCATTCGGCATCGTCTGCTGATGAAGATTCAAATACTGGTAATGATTATTGTAATTGCTGGCCGGGAATGTTAGGATGTCCGGATTGAGTTTGAAAAGAAAGCAGGACGAATTTCCCTTAAAATTCGGACTTAGCATCCAGCTATCAGTAGCGAATCCTCCAAAGACATGGTCATTAGTATCCTGGACGATGATGATTGTCGCGCCCTGCATCTGGATTCTACCCAGCATCGTCGAGAAAGACTCGCCGTGAACCTGACTGGAGAATAAAAATCTCCATTCGTTTCGCAACTCGTGTGGCAAACTTAGATTCAGAAATAGCACATCCCCAATCCCAAGGATGCTGGGAAAGTGTGGAATGTTCTCGAGTCCTTTGCATATCGGTAAGAGATTCAAGTCGTGGACCCTCGTTGCTGTGTTCTTGTCACTTTTCTTTTGAGACACGAGGAAGAGAGACTGGAAAACGTGCGACTGGATTAGTTTGAAAGTAGCTGCTTGGCTAAACCAATTGTCGATTTGATCGACTGTTAAGGTATCTCCGTATTGCAGAATTTCCTCGCAGAGGCTTTTAGCTCTCATGATGATTCTTCTTGCATTGACGTTGCAACCGATGTTACTCCAGCTCTGGTAATGAGTGTTAGCGCAATTTTTCTGTATCCTCAAGTAGGAACTGATGGTGCTTTCCACATATTGGAGAAAAGTTGCGGCAGGTATTTCGTGCTTTTGCTCTTCCTCGAAATAGCCATGAAAGATGAGACTGGTACGTTCTTCAGGATTCCCCCGAACTGCATAGACGTAAAGACGACCGAAGTTTTCCCCGTTGACAGCAGAGGTCCGCTTTCCGGGTTCGTGACAGAGAAATCGAACGACGAACTGCAGAAGACCATCGTCGAGGTGTGTTGACCAGTGTTTAAAGATGTCTTCTCGCTTGATCGAACCGGAACTTCGAGACATGGACTTGAAAAGATTTTCAACCAGGATTAACTCCTCTGCTGAGAGAATGTTTGCGGAGGAAGCTGAGCGACTCGATCCATGGCCCATCTGAAATATAAATTACTTATTCGATTACTTTCACTTTCTGGGAAATATTCAGCTTAAATTGAAGATAGTTCTTCTAAAGTATCGTTGAAGACTGAATTCATTTTTTTAAAGGGTTTTTAGACGAAATGTATTTCACTGATTTACGAAAAAATGGATTAGGACATGAGTAATGGAACTTTTAAAAATGTTGATTGCAGTTTGTACAAATTTGTTTGAAATTCTTCTTTAAAGTGTTACAATATCTAAAACAATATAGATCATTTCACTTTTTCTTCACAATTCTGATAGATCTTTTCGTTTACTTTAGAAATCCGCCAGAAAATTTAAAAAAATAAAAATGGACAAAATATCGGCAGTTTTTCTGAAAATCTTTAAACTGAATTTTCTCAAAAAGATCATCGTTTTATTTTTTTCTAAGTAAGTAGTAATATGTTGCATATATAAGACTACCTTGTTCCCGCGTTTGGGAGGTGAAATTTTGATTTTTTGTATGAAAAATTAAAATTTGCATTTATTTGTAATAACAAAACGAGATACGAAAAAAAACAAAAAAGAAAAGGTGTTCAGACATTTAAAAAATGTCTGTTAGCACTTTTTTCTATCTTGCGCTTTTTTTCAAATTCACAATACAATTATATAAAACTTTATTAGCCATCATTTAATGTGTAAATCTACAATTTACAAAATTGTTTATATATATCCAACATTTTTGTACTAACTTAAAAAAAAATAAAAAATTTAGAGAAAAATCGCCAACATTTTCAATTATCAAATACAAAAATCTTGTAGATTTCGAAAGCGAACGAAAAGATCTAAGAGAATCAAGAAGAAAAAGTTAAAAATATCTATATTAATTTAGATACTACTAATATTTGTGATATGCTTTGTGATATATTTTCTAAATGGATTTTCAGACGTTTTACAAAATCAGAGGATAATTTTTAAAGTAACATTATAACTGAACGACAGAAAAAGAAAATAAATTTTTGTGTGCTACTTTTAGACGAGTGATATGTATAATTTTATTTTTATATCGCAGACTTCTACACTTTTTTTCATTTAAACTTATCGATACTATTTTTATACAGAAAGGTTTACTTTTTACGATTTACTTTTTTATTATCGATTTTTTTTTTAGTAAGTAAACTAGCTACTAGTTTTGCTTCTGAAGTAAACATCTTTTCATATTACTTTTTCAATATAGTGAGATTGTTTTTAACTTATAAATGATCAATTTTCAGCTAAAAACTGAAAATAACTCTAAATAACTCAAAATAAATTAATTTATAGCAAAATAGTTCAACTTTCAAACAAGATGTAGAATTTTTAACCAGATTGTTACATTAAAAAATCGATTATCCTCCAAAAGATTATTCTTTACAAACACGTTTTTTTTACAAAATACACGAATTTACAACAAAACTGTTGAATTCTAAAAGTCAAAAAGACAAATTTTCTGAAAACCAGTCGAATTTTCAACCAAAAAATATAATTTTTGATCAAAACAGATTTGCTACCAAACACTTGAATTTTCAAATAAGTTGTTCAATTTTTAACTAAATAGCTGCGTTTTTAACCCGAAAATGTAAGTTTTCAACGAAAAAATTAATATAAAACCAAAGAGTTGAATATTCAACTGAAATGACGAAGCTTCAAAGATCAAGAAATGCATTTTTTAGAAAGTAATTCAACAAATATTTGAACCAAGTAGTTCATTTTTCTAACAAAAAAATGAATTCTCATTAAAATATGTAACAGTTGATATTTTATTCAAAAAATATTTTAATTTGAAATAAAAAACAGCTGAATTCAACAAAAAAAAGAAAATTTTAATTAAAACAGTTGATTCCTCAACTAAAGCTGATTAATGTTGAGCCAAACAGTTCCATTTTTAACCAAAAGAATGAATTTTCAACTATTGAATTCAATGAAAAAAGACATATTTTTAACAAAATTATTAAGCCCTCATCCAAACAGATAAATTGTCCAAAAGGAGATTAATTTTCTACCCCAAAAACACGAAATTTTAGCAAAAAAGTTATTCTTTTAAGCTAAAAAGTTCAATGTTTTAGAAAAAAATTAATTGCTAAACTGAAAAAGATGAATTTTCAACACGAAAAATGAATTTTCAACCTAATATTTGAATTTTAAACTTATCAAGTATAAATTTTCAACATAAAATGGAATCTTTTTCAGATAAGAAAATTAATTTCTAACAAAAAAAAAACAAATTTTTAACCAAATTGTTTAATTTTTAACAAAAAAATCGATTTATCTCCAAGAAGAGTAGTGCTACCAAAAGACAAATTTTCAACAAAAATTTTGAATTTTGAACCCAAAAGGACGAGTTCTCTTCAATACAGTTGAATTTTCAACCCAAAAATATTTTTTCTGATAAAAAATGGTAGATTTCTACCAAACAGTTGAATTTTAGCCTCGAGTTTATTAATTTATCAATTAAATTGATAAAAAGAAACAAAATTTGTGGGCTTCGAAATTTAAATTTGATTGATGCTAGTATTGATGTTTTCAATAGTATCAACGTGTTCAACACACTTTAAAAACAAAAATTCCCCGAGATTTATTGACCTAAATTAGCAAAAATTAAATTTATTATATCAAAGACAGTGTTTATTGTCTTATAATTAACAAAAAGTTGCAAACCCTTTTTAAGGATTAATAAGATACACATGTGTGCAAGAATAAACAATAAGATCCTTATAATGTCAAGTGGAACTTAAAAATATAATTTCTTTAAATAAATAGGTCTCCTGTTATTCACACAACAAGTAGTCATAACAAATTCTTCTACACGTAGAAAAATCTCTGCAGTTATAACTTGTCAAGTGAAAATTGAGATATATAGTACCAGCATTTCTATTTTAAACTAGTTTCCTTGAAAACGGATTTAATTTAAAGTCAGAAGCGTAGGAAAAGGAGCTTTGAATAAGTGGTTTTGACAGATACAAAATGGATATACATTTCCAAAATTAAATAACGCGACTGGAAATTCTTAAAAGAAATGTTTATTGCCACTATTGATTAATTCTCAAAATTAAAAAAGTAGACAATGTTAGAACTTAATCGTTAAATAAGCGAACCTTTTTTACAACAGCAGTTCCCTCTGAAGTGGCTGTTCCATATACTTTTTTTGCTCTTCAAAAACTTCTCGTAACACAATTCCGGGTAAATTCTCAATTTTACAAAAACATTTTAAACATTGATCTTGCTATAATCACGCGACAAATTGATCACGTGTGACAATACAACACTTCTAACACGCACATAAAATCTCGGTGAATAAAATATTTTTAGGTTATGACTCTCATTTGTCGTCTGCTTCGGTTATCGACTCTTGGAACTGCGCAGACGCGAGCCGCGATTGTATTTCTTTTTAAATGGAGAAGATAAGGGTGCGACGACTATATATATTTTCTTAATTATATATGCATCAGGGTAGTCCAAATTTTTTATTTTCTTAGTTGTTAAGTTCACAGCCCCTCATTTTGTGTTGGTCGGTGAAAAGTGCGTAATTTTCTAAAAGTCACCCCTCAAAATAACCTAATTTAGTATATTTTCTGAATTTTATAAAAGTAAAATTAAAATTTTAAGTTAAATTATATAAAAAAAAGTATATCATACAAATATAAAAATACAGAAAATACTCTTTTCTATATTTCCCTTGTTTTCCGTTGATTAAAGAATTATTTTTTTCACTGTTTTCAAGAAACCTCCCCCTCTTCTCGTTTCTTCGCTTAAATATGAACTGAATTACAGAAAAAATAATAAAATAATATCTGAAAATGCAATTATTTTGAGGAAAATTCAACTTCATTTTTTGTTACTGAAAATTTGACTATTCCAATTTTACTGAAAAATTCAACTATTCAGTTCTTTTTGTAAATTTATGTGTTTTGTTAAAAATTCTTCTTTTCTGGTCAAACTAATCTTTTCGGTGAAAAATTTATGTTTTTGTTTAAAAATGTAATTATTTAGTTAGAATTAGTTATCTTCTACTACGGTTCCCTCTACGTTTGAACTATTTTGTTTTAAACATTTTCTGAGCACTTACCGCTTATGTTGAAAATTATTTTTACTTTTGGCTGAAAATTTATTATATATAGAAAATGCAGATTCCCCCATTTCCCTATTTTCATGTTTTCAAGGAATTTTCCATTTTCCTCGCTTTACGCTTAAATGCGAAGTAAATTAATCGAAAAATTAGTAGTCATATTTTTTGTTAAAATATCAACTACTCTTGGTTGAAAGTTGAAGTATACTTTATTAAAAATTAATTTTTTACTGATTTGTGTTAAAAAATTGAATTACTCTAAACTCTCGCTTTCAGTCACCCCGTTCTGGGCCTTCCTAGAACTGCTGGATCACGCAGTTTCTCATATATTCTCATATATATATATATATATATATATATATCTATTCCGATTAGCAATGAGTCAGGCTATCCTCACTGTTTACGTTTCTATCCCCCCGAAATCAGTCCAAGGCCATTTGAAGGCAGCCCCCGACACTTGACTGAAAGCGAGAGTTCGGTGTACTTTATAAAAAATTTATTTTTTTCTGATTTTTATGGTTCAAAATTTAACTATATGTCGTAGTATATAGACAGACCTATAATATACGATTTTAAAAAATTACATTTTTTTGAATTGACGGTTAAGCGAACTTTTTTTTTTATTTTCAGCTCATTTTTCGGAAAGTAGCTGACGTTCGCCGCGAAAAGGAATTGGCCGAGAGGCGAAAAAATGAGCCGCAGCTAGACCAATCGCAGGATCATCTCGTCCGGAAAATTTTTTCGAGGTATGACCATCACCAGGAGGGTTAAAAGGGGGGGAAATTGAGCAAAAATTCGTTCGATCAAGCTCAACTTTAAATATAAATAAATCATAAGCAGTTCGTTCGTATCGAAACTAGACCGAAAGAACAAAAATACATTTTTTAAATTAAAAAACGAATAAAATTTTGTTGTTAATTTATCTACAAAATCTGTCTAGTTTTGATAGTTCTGATAGTCCAGCAGAGACGTATCCTATTTACTACTCAAATTTTACTTTAAAAAGAGTTATCCGAAAAATCGAAAGATTTTAAAATTATGATTATAACAGGGCGAAAACAGTTCAGGAAAAATCTGTAAATCCGAAGAAGTCAGGGCGTTTGGGAAAGAAATGACGAAAGTCAGGAAATTTCTGTAAGCAGCATACTTTTTTAACAGAATCCATTAATTTCAAGTGCTTTCGAAGGATTTTAAAGATTTGAGACTATGTGAAAAATTCCAAGGAATGTATTCAAATTCAGAGCTTTCAAATTTTTAAAGCGATTTTAATAGATTTCAAAGAATTTGTAATATTTTAAAGAATTTAAACAATTTTCAAAGAATTTTGCGAAAAAAATCAATAATTTTAAGGAATTACAAATTTGTTTAATTCTAAGGAATTTTGAAGAGCTTTAAGAGGTTCCAATAGATTTTCATAGATTTCAAAGCATTTTTATTATTTTAGGGTATTTAAAAAGATTCTAAGTATTTTCTTTAAAAATTCTAATAATTTTGAGAGATTCTAAAAGATTTTAAAAGATTTCAAAGGATTTGTAATATTTAGGAGTATTTAAATAAATTAGAAGGAATTTCATAGAAAATTTT
>JAAAKG020049571.1:0-18458 GCA_010014905.2 Druon quercuslanigerum
AATCCGATGAATTTTTCCAAAAAGTGTCCGCCATATTGGTTTTTTGAGGTTATGTCAAAATCCTAATGTGATGGGGTCAAATGGACCCCGGATTTGGATTCAGCGACCCCAAAAACGTATAGTAAACATAGTGAGACCTCCAGGTCAGAACTTTTTTTTTGTGTGGCTGTGTAATTATAAAAATTAATTTTCTGGAGTGTATTTATGTCTAAAAAGTGAAGCCCATTTTTTTTTAATACCAGGGACATTGACTTATAAGCTATACGGAGAATCATTTATATGCAAATTGACCAAATACGATTTTCTTTAAGAAAAAGAACATTGTGAAGATGTGCAGACTTCACACTCTTAAGACTATTTTCCCCTTTTTAAGATAATTCCTCTTTTTTCTTCTATTTTCAAAAAACTTCCCCTGAAACCTCCCCTTTTTCTGAGATTCAAACTTAATTAATAGAATCCAACAGGAAAATCAAACCATTTTTTAATTGAAAGTTAATTCTTTTTTCAGAATTTATCCCGTACAAATATTTTGTTAAAAAGGCATCTTTCTTCGTTGAAAATTAACTTTTTCATTGGAAATCCTTATTTTCGAGTTTAAAATTCAACTTTTTGAAGAAAAGTCTCTTTTTTTGGGTAGGAAATTTTACAATTTAGTTTACATTTGTTTCGTTCTTGACTGAGAAATCTTTCTTAGTTGAAAATTTGTCTTTTTTCTTTGAGAAATATTTTTTTGTTTGTTAAAAATCCAACTTTTATGTTGAAAATTAATCTGTTTCAGTTGAAGATTCAACTTTTTTTAAAATTAAAAATAACTACTGTTAAATATTATTTTTTGGTTTGAAAATTCTTTTTTTAAACTGGAATGTCAATTATTCCAGTTTTAATTGAAAATAGATCCTTGGTAGTTGAAATTCAACTATTTGGTTAAAAATTCGTCTTTTTTGGTGAAAAATTCATCTTTTTAGACTGTAAATTCATATCTTTTGGTAGAAGTTTTATATTTTTTTGGTCGAAAATGCAACATTTTGATTGAAAAATAATCTATTTTGGTTAACGATTCATCTGTAGCGTCGAAAATTAACTTTTTTTTTGAAAATTAATATTTTTGGGTTAAAATGCGATACTTTGTAGAAAAATCTCTTTTGAATTGAAAATAAAACTGTGGCTGCAAATTCAACTGTTTCTTTACAAATGAACTTTTTAAATTCGTCTTTGCTGGATTGAAAATTCATATTGTTTTGGGGAAAAAATCTTTTTGTGGTTAGGAGACAATTGTTTTCTAAACAATACAACTGTTTAGATAAAAAACTCAACTCTTTCTTTGAAAATTCATCTCTTTTGTCAGAAAATTAATTTTTCTTGTTTTAAAATTAAATTATTTTGTTGAAAATTTAATATCTTTCGACTTAAAATCCTAAACGTTTAATATTGGATTCAATACGGTGACTATACATTGATAATACATTAATATCTTTCAAACAATTTATGAAATCGAAGAAAAAATTTTTAATTAAAGGGTGGGGGAATGATGGAAAAACTGTACCAAATAGTAGTCGCGTAAGTTTTTCAACGGCCTCGTAATGAAAAATTGATGATAATTTTGAATTGTAAAAGTTACGAGCATCGCATGAAAAGGAAAGATGGACTAAATTTATTTCGCCGGATATTCTGCGCCTCGATGTTCCACTAATTAGTAGTTGAACAAGGGACTTGAACAATTTATCTTAAGGGCATACACCAGACTGTCACGTGAATAATTATCTTAAACGAAATTATTCAAAAATTAAATAATTCGAATGCATTTTCTATGACAGATTGATGTTCAACTTTCATTCCTTCACGTAGTTCTGGTATGGAAAATTAATTAATTTTTAATTCGTTTTATTTTTTAATTATATTAATAAGCATAGTTATGTAACAGTCTTGCACATGCCCTTAACCTGCAATGCTGATAACTTTCCCACATTACTCTGACGATCTTACATCGCAAACATTACTGAAGAATTTCATCACTTAAGTGGGAGCTGAACTGTAGAAAACGTAATGCGAAAGAGAGAAGCCATCCAAACAAACTTAATTCTAGCAACACAGGATAAGATTGTTATTTTCTTCTGCAAAATAAATATTTGTTCTCTCTTATTTCCAAACTTGACAGTCCAAAATACTCGCGCAATTGTGGAAATAGGGTGATTTTTTTTACGAAAATAGGGGCATTCTTTTAAATAAAATAATGTGTAGGTAACACATTCACTATTAAAAATAGAATTCAATGTAAAATATGAATGTATATTAAAACTAACATCTCAAGCATATATGAAATCGCTATTAGGAACGTGTTTATTAAAATTCATGCACATTTATGATAATCGCTCTGATAATTCTATTTTACGCCAAATCAAAATAAGTTTAGCAGGAATTTTCTATTATTAATAATAAAACATGATTCCTTTTTCCAGTTAACCAAACATGTAATTGGATTTTAACTCGAACAGTTCAATTATGCAAATAAATAACAGAACTAAATTTTGGAAAAAGTTGCACGAGTACATTGCACTTTAATCAAAAAGTAATTCAATCGACGAATTTTAGAATATTACTTTAATTTCGAATATTTCACTAAATTTAATTAAATGAAAGCACTTTGAGTTTTTAATCACGATGCTATACCGGCACGTGTGTTATATTTAATATACAATGTGCAACTTTCCATATTTTAGTGTATATTAAATTTAATATAGATTTTTGGAACAGTATATCGAATATTTAAAGTCGAAATGATTGTATTTTCAGCAAAACAGTTAAATTATCCACCGAAAAAGTTAACTTTTAACCAAATAGTTACATTTTCAATCCCAAATAAAGAGTTTTATGCGAAATAGTTGAATTTCCACCCAAAAATACTAAGTTGAAACAAAAGAAGGTAATTTTAAACGAAATAGATGAATTTGCCAGCAAAAACACGAATTTTCAAACCAATAGTTGAATTTTCACTTGAGAAAAATGATCTTTCAACCAAAAACGTTACGTTCTCTTACGCCGACATTCTTTTCTGATACTAAGTTTAGATATACTTTTCGTCGCTAAAAAAAGCATTACAATAACTTTATGGTTCTCTGCGTCATGACAATAAAAACACTTCGATAAGGAAGTACGCAGAGCGTGCTCATGCATAGTTACCAGATGTGTCGCGAATATGTAAAGCGAATGTAAATTTAATGAGCGAATGTACAATTGTTCTTGCGTGTGGTGCCAATTAAAGTGCAATGTTTTGATTAAAGTGTAATGTCCTATGTCTATTTTGCTAATTTTACGGAAAAACAAAACAAAAGTAAGAAGGGGTCAAATGAACGAATGTGTATGCACAATCACTGTTATTATCTCATTACTTTTTAATGGCTATATACAAAAGCACTTTATATTCAGCGCATGGGCCACCATGCTTTCGCGATGAAATCATGCGGCTTCTTTAGTCAAACTGCACGCAGATTTTTAATTTCAAAGCAAATATATTTCTAGTGAGATGTAAAGGGAAGTAGCAGGTTAGGTAAAACATAGAAATGAGAGAATTTTGGCGGTTAGGGAAAATGAATGAAAAGGACAGAAATTTTGTAAAAGTGGTAAGAAGTTTTTTTTAGGTAAGAGTCGAGAATAATAAATAGAACATGTATGAATTAAAAATTCTTTTGTTCCATTAAGAAAAGATTCTATATTAAAAATGCAGACTTCGTTCTGTTTCTCCTATTACCGTTTCTAAAGGATTCCTCCTTTTTTATTTCGTTTTTTTGCTTAAATCCAGTTTTGTTTAAATCAAGTTTAAATACACATTTTTTAAACAGATTTGTCATTGTAGTAGTTAAAATTTCATCGTTTTGGTGGCAAATTTGAGATTTTTGTTAAAAATTAATTTTTGTTGAAAATTCACGTATTTTTCTGAATGTTTGTTCCAAATACGTTTATTTTAGTTTACAACTGGTCTTTTTTGTTAGAAAATTAATCTACTTGTTTAAAAATTCCAAAATTCATCTTTGCAGGTTAAAAATTCAATTATTTGGTAGAATATACTTTGTAAGAATTTTATATTTTTGTTAGAGAAGTCCTCTTTCATAGTTAGAAATTTATCTTTCTTGGTTGAAAATAAAGTTTTTTGTTTAAAATTCAACTATTTGGTTGAAAGTAGAACTATTTTTAGTTCAAGATTAATCTTTTTTCTATGAAAATTCGACCATTCGTTTGAAAATTCATCTTTTTAGGTTAGATATTCAGTTATTTGGTTAAAAATTTAATTATTTTGCTAAAATTGTCTTCTTTTGTATGAAATTAAACTTGTTTGTTGAAAATTCGTTTATGGTAGAAAATTCATCTTCCTTAGTTGAAAATTAAAGTTTTTTTATTGAAAATTCGACCCTGTGGCAGAAAATCGATCTATGTAGAATGGAAATTCACTGTTTGGTGAAAAGTTGAAGTTTTTTGTTAAAAATGTTTCTTTTTAGCTTAACAGTTCAACTATTTGGTTAGAAACTCTTCTTTTATGCTTGAAAGTCAACTTTTTTGTTAAAATTTCGTCCTTCTAGATAGAAAATTCATCTTTAGCCTATAAAAGTAAAGTTTTTTGGTTGAAAAATTAAAATTCATCTTTCTGTTTGAAAATTGATTTTTGTTGAAAATTCAACTGTCTTCTAAAATATTCATCTTTTTGGCTTGAAGATATTTGGTAGAAAATTCAACCTTTCGGCTAAAAATGAATTTTTTTATTGAAAATCACTGTTTTGTAGAGAATTCATCTTTTTGCCTTGATAATTAAATTATTTTGGTTGAAAATGTATCTATTTTTTTCAAAGTTACTTTTTTTGTTGAAAATTGGACTATGAAAATTCAATATATTTTTACTTCAAATCTTAGCAATTTAAAGCGTTTTGGAAAATACACTAATTTTATGTGAATAATTTATTCCCCGATTATTGCCGTATTTTCGTAAAAATTTACCCTATTTCCTGTTTTGAGAGCATTTTGGGAGTTGAAGTTTGAAAATGTTACAGGACTAGAATTATGGCCTGTAAATATTAATGGTCAGTGAAAATGAATGTAATTACAGAAAAGATTCTTGCAAAATATAGTGCAGTTGGGACTAATTCTAAACTGAATAACAACTTTTTCTTATACTGGTATTCGAGGTAATGAGAACCAGCGTTAAAGTATGCGTAGTTACTGGGAAAGTGTGCACTGTGCACAGGTTCACTTGCCACGCCAATGATGAGAATAAAAAATTAAATAATAAAAAAAAAAGTTGCGCATCCGCCTAGAACCTAGACCCTGGAGTACTCAACACTCAGGCTTTCATGCGAATGCAAAATTGCTATGAATCTGCAAGAGTTTCCGCTGGTGAACTCAACGGAAATCTAGATAGGAAATAATTGTCCATCTTCCAATTTACACTCGCAGTAATATTTCCGTTCCAGATAGCCAGGGAAGTTAAAACTGGTCAGGAAAAGTTGGGAAATTGCAGGGAAAACCTGATACAGTCAGGAAATTTTAGATAACCTAAACTTGAAGTTAATTTTATTATTTTGTTGAATATTCAACGATTTGGTTAAAATGTCATTCATTTTGGTTGACAATTCGTCCTTTGGGACATCGTCTTTGGTTGAAAATTCAACTGTTTAAAAAAAAATTCATCTTTTTAGTCCGAAAATTTAATTATTAAACTGTTTTTGGCTGAAATTTAATTGGTTTTTATTGGATCATTTGGAAGAAGATTCATCTTTGTAAAAAGAAAATTCAAATATTAATAAAATTAATCTTCTTTGGCTGAGGATTCAACTATTCTGTTGAAAATTTAAATTCTTAGTTAAAAGTTTATTTAGTTAAGTATTAGTTGAAATACCTTTTTTTAATTTAACTATTTTGTTGAAAATTATAATTTTTTAGATTGAAGATTAAATTTGGTTGAAATATCCTGTATTTTTATGAAAGTTCGTCTTTTGTGGTATAATAATAATCTTTTTTGGTGACTAATAATTTTTTTGGGTTAAAAATTCAACGTATTAAAAAATTTCCAAGGATTTTCATGATTCGAAGGGATTTAAACAAATTTGTTGTGGTTTGAAGAATTCCCTATGGCTTTTTAAGGGATTTTCATCTGGAAGAATTTCATAGGACTTCAAACATTTCAAAGGATTTCAAAGAACTTCAAGGAATATCTTCAGATTTCATGTAATTGCTCTGATTAGTAGATAATAGGGAACTGATTTCTAATAAGATCAATAATATTTTTTCACCTTTTTTGTTTTAATTTTTTTTTTACTAATTCTAAATGGAATTTTAGTAACTTTGATTTATCTTACAAAAATAGTTTGGATCTGACTAATCCTGGAATATTTGATCATTTTCTTTATGTTAATACTGAGTGTAAAACGGTTAAAGCCAAGGATAAAAAAATGTGTGAATACAAAACTATTAGAGTCATATTTCTTTATCTACAAAACGTGACAACAGTTACGCTTATTAAAAATATTGTATCACATGATTGGCTGGTTATATTAGTTCGTAATTTTAATAATGTTAAGTTTACATATGGTAAACTTTTAGGGCAATCATGGTAATAAGTAAAAACTTTTGGCCCTGTTTTGACGACTCTGCCCCACTGTGCAACCCTGATTTTTCTCCCACGATTTTGCACTCTCTTTTGATTGATCAAGTTTATTCCTCGAATTCCAGGCCTGATTTATCACTAAATCGGATATGGTGCCGAGACTCGTGACTGAATTGACTTCAGCCATAGTAATCTACACGTAATCTCTGCAGTTGCAGTTATATGTAATGTATCGCTCGTAGCGAGCAATGCGGCTCGAGCAGAAATCCCTCCTCGACAAAAACATGCATATAGGTTTTGCAGTGACCTGGCTAGGGGCCAGTTTCATTCCCTTCAACTCTCATAAATGTACAATCTTTCGCCCAAGCGAAACGCCCAATGCAGTAATAAACTTTGCCCGGTCGTACTTATCTATGAAGATGCGTCATTGGCTTTTATTTTCTCTTTTGATTTTTACTACTCGTTACGGATGATCTATCGTAGCGCTCTTTATCGAAGTGATATTATTATTATTATCATTTTATTAAAATATTAAGCCGTTTCCCTTTCAGGGTAGGCTGGACACTCTTCTTATTAACTATTTTCCGCTACACTTGTCTGTCTTGGCATACGTCTTGGCTCTCGTGTTTCTATGGTTTCTTATGTCCTTTCTAACTAGGGTCTCATTCACGCATTCTAACCATTCTTTCCGCGGTCTGCCTCTGGGCACGCTGCCATTTACTTTACCTTGATACACTTGTTTTGTTAGTCGGTTCATCCTTCATTCTCTCAACATGCCCGAACCATCTTAACAACAAGCGTCTCTTCCGTACCACATACTTTAAGGATTATCTCATTGCTCACTTTGTCCATCAGAGTTTTTTTCGCATATTATGCGCAAGAATCCCATGTCAATCGCGTTAATTTTACTTTTATCTTTTTCTTGATAGATCCATGCCTCGCTGCCGTATAGTACAGCCGGTACAAATATAGAAGTATTTATTGCCATTATAGCTTTATTTGATATATTTTTACTTCTGATAAGGGGGCCTACTCTACCAATAACCTTCTTAGCTTCATTTATGCGTCTATCTAGTTCCTCATCATCTTCCCGTCCCTAGTAAATAAGCTACCAAGGCATACGATATTATCAACTTCTTCAATTCTCTCATCATTTAATACAATGTTGGATATTGTTTTCTCACTCTTCTCTGAGAACACCATAGTTTGCGTTTTATTTACGTTAATTTTGAGGCCCATGCTCTTCATGCTTGCATTCAGTTTATTCAGCATTCTTTGCAAGTCTTCGATTGACTCTGCCATAACAACCTTATCATCTGTGAATGCTAACCCACGTGCCCTTACTGTTTCAAGATCCACACCTTCTTCGTCGAAAAGAGCCAGTCTTAACCCATTAATGCCTGAATAACAAAAAAGTTTACAGCAAGTTTGAAGTTCTAGATTTTGATGAAGCCGCTGTATATTTTCCTTGGGACAAATTTTTCCATATGTATTGAGGGTCGTTCGACACGATCCAACCATTTAAAAAAGAAACAAATATTTTTATTGTTTTTTGGCAATTTTAAGTAAAAAAATGCATTTTTCTAGTACCTTTTGTTTGGGAAACGTGTTATTGGGACATATACTAGCAAAGTTTGAAGGATGTTTTTTTTCAATATCATGTCGCCAAAAATTGCAATATTCATGAATTATTTTTCATGCAGATTTATAAATTTTGCTTCAGTTTACTTTTTTTTACTCTTTCTGAAATTAATTATTCCTCAAAATGGATACATAATAGTTTTTTGGGCTGCTGATAACGAATTTGCTATCAGATTTACAAAATTCAAAATGGCGGATCTAAGATGGCGGACTGTTTTTTTTAGAAAAATCCTATTTTTTTATTAAAATCTGTATCCGAGGCTTGTCGGGGTCGTTGATTGCCAATTCGCGAACAGATTCTCGAAATTTAAAATAGAGGATCCTATATGGTGGACATACTTCCGAGAAATGTTCATCTTTTCGGATATATATATATATATATATTGTCCACAAGATTTTTTGGGTCCAAAATTGAGCATTCGCGATCAGATTTTCAATGTTCGAAGTGGCATATCTAATATGATAAACTGGAATGGAGAATTTTATGAAATTCTGTCGAGGTGTATACTTTACAAATCTGTGTTATCAAATTCTATCGATGATCGATTCGTTTCTGTATCGTCTTTTGCCATTATATTAAATGTTTCCCGATTCTTTCCACGTGGAGGTAGACGATTGTCGAAAATCTTTTTTTTCCTTTAATTTAAAAAAAAAAAATTTTTTCGGTGAGTTCTGTATTCTTCATACGTCGTTTTATCGAACGTAAATGAGCTTGCCTGAAGCGATTTGAACAAAAATATAAGTTGCAAATCTGACAGAAATTGTACGTCCTCTTACCACAGTTTTTCACATTCGAGCAATGTCTGAAATTAGCGGAAAACATTTAAAAAAATTTTATAATAATAATAATAATGCCCGCCATATTCTACCCGCTATTTTTAATTTCACGAATCTGATCGTGAATTCGCAATCAGCGACCCCGAGAAGACTTGCATACGGATTTTCATAAAAAAATGGGAATTTTCTAAAAAATTAGTCCGTTATCTTGGATCCGCCATTTTGAATTTTGCAAATCTTATAGAAAATTCGTGATCAGCAGCTCAAAAACTATTATGTATCCATTTTGACGAATAATTCAATTTAGAAAGAGTAAAAAACGTGAAATACAGCAACATCTATAAATCTGAATGAAAAATAATTCACAAGTGTTCCAATTTTTTTCAAACTGATATTGAAAAAAAGCATCCTCCATATTTTGCTAGTACATGTCCCAATAACACTTTTCGTGCTGTTCTTGGCCAAATAGAGCCATTTTTGAGCACAGAATCAATCTTTTTAAACAAAAATTTACTGGAAGAATGCATTTTTTAAAGTTAAATTGGCAAAAAACAATCAAAATAATTTTTTTAAATTTGTTTAAATGGTTGGATCGAGTCGAGCGACCCTCAATATATATGGAAAAATTTGTCCCAAGGAAAATGTGCAGCGGGTTCATTAAAATCTAGAACTTCAATCTTGCTGTAAAATATTCTGTTATTTAGCCATTAATGGGTTAAACACTTGTCCATAAATAATATAAATAGCCATGAAGACATAACGCATCCTTGTCTAGCGCCTTGCATAATATCGAACCAGTCACTCAATTTCCCATTTACCCTTACACTCGCTTTGCTACCCGTATATATTGTTCTTATAGTTTGTAGGAGCTATTCATTTATTCCGTACTCTTTCAGGACTTTCCAAAGTTAACTTCTATCTACCTTGTCGAAAGCTTATTCTAGGTCAAAAAATGCACAGAAAATTTGATCTAGAAAATTGTTGTGGCTGATCGTTGAATCTCTACACAATTTGTTGCGATATGGCTCTTAATTTGTGAAAAGGAAACTTTCTGCTTTATCTATATTAAGGAGTTGTAGATCTGGCTATTCATTCTGGTTGAGAGTATCAGAAATTTCTGGTTGACCATTTTCTAGTGTTTTTTTTTTTAATCAGTTTTTCTCGTACATTTAACCGGAATATTTTACTAGACAGTTTTCTAGTAGCTTAAGGATACAAGATTCTGCTCAAAATAACCAGATACTCTTGTAAACTTAACCATATGTTTTCGTAAGCACAACCAGATTTATGAGGGCCAGCAACTGTTTTCTCAGCTTTCGTTTGATCTTCCCGTAAGTCAGCCCAAGATGCTCCTGGTTTGTAGTAAATACCAACATCATTGGGAAGCACAAATTTGTTAGAGCGAAGGAGATTGGTATTGTATAACTCTGAAGAACTTAATCCTATAGTAAAAATAAATAGAATTATTTTATTTTTTCAAATATTAGCTCGACATAATAGGGAAACTCATGCAATATATAGTTGGTTATTCTAACATTCAGGGACTAAGAAGCAGTATTTCTCCGATTGGACTAATGAGTTTTCTGTTTGACTTCGAGGACAAAAGTCGGAAATTTTTTATAGCTGTTTTTAATTATGCAAAAAGTAATGTCTAGCTGTTTGAACAAAATTAGTTTTCAATTGTACTCAGTGTTATCGACTATCTTCTTTATAAGATGTGCTTGTTTGTTTCAAAAATAAAATGTCCTTTTTATAATTTACATAAGCACGATGTCTATTTAACTGAAAACCCTGTAAATATTAGGGAATTTTTTTTAGAGTGCTTAAATTTGTAAAAAAAAATTGTTATTTTAAATTAGGTAACAATGCTTTTTCTTTTTTGCCAACAGCGAATGTATGGTACTTGTTATGTGTTACGTGTATTAATTATTGTACAATACTCTTTTTCATTTTTTTATTGCCGATTTTCTAATCAATTTAGTTAATTTGAAAATTTAACCATGCACAGGTGGATAATTACAGTGGTTTCATAAGTATCATGTAACACTTTGAAGTGGAAAATTGTACCTGGAGAAATCTAGAGATACCAGAAAAAACTTTGAATTGTCGGGCAGTCTTCTTCAGAATTGGATTACACATCCTGACAAGTTAATAAACAAAATTATAGGATATACTTAATTTATGCCTAATATGTTACTAAAGTAAATTTAGACTTCTATCATGAATATTTAAAAAAAATGTACTAAATACTAATGTGTACTATTATTTTGTGTTTCAGGTACGTCTGGCACATAAAGTGGATTATTTTACATTTAAAAATAATACTTGATGATCGTATTGGTATGTAAAAGATGTTATTTGACAATTTTAATGTACCTGAAGTTCCGACTGTTCGAATGAAAGAAATGTTTTTCCCTATTTCTATTTTTCCCATAAATATTTTCCCAACTTTCATTTGAACGTTCAGAACTTTTATATACTTGGACAATCCTTGAAATTTGAGAAAATATTTTCTCGAGTGTGCTTAATTTTTTCTTGTTGAATTTTAATAGTGTTTTGGGTCGTTTTTCAAGCAAGGAATACCGGAGACATAGTATGACGTTGGCGAAAAACTCTTCTCTATTTTTCAAAATTTTTTGGCATGTTTTTACATAAAGAAATGCAATAGACAAGGTCTCTATTTGACGAAAATTTCCTCGCTTTCAGAAAGTACGTCATTACTTCCAGTTTCATGATTGAAATTTGCATTTAAAACATTATTTTGTAGTTGAATTTGTAAGGAATACAAGCTTTTTCGGTAACTTCTGAGCAATAACTGCAATCAAATTTGTCTGCTTTTAACGGCAAAGTGCTATCTGTGAAGAAAAATTTGCTGATTGTCTGATAAGCTATATATTTTGTTTGCTCTTCCTTAATTCCACGAAAAAGTGAATTATGTCTGGTTGTTAGAATCTGTGAGATTTCCCTGATGAAGTAGATGTAAGTGAGTCAGTTTAGTACTTTAGAACCATTTTGAATAGCGCAGTCAGTGAAATATTTTCTACTGACTGAATTTTACTGATTGCCTTAAACAAAAATTGAGCTGATTTTGAGTAAAATACCGCTCTTAGCTAATGTAATTTTTACTAAAGTAATACGGACTTTTCAGGAAGTTTTTTTTTCTGTTTGCTAAAAAATTTTCAAGAAATTAAGTTAGCTTGGTTTCGCGGATGTTCATTTTTTTTTGTTAGTTTTATTGTAAGTTGTGTAATAACACAAAACTGAGGGGAATCGAAAAGAGAATAAATTTTGTTGTTGGTGAAGTTGTTATGTTATCTTAGATTTGCTCACAAATTTTTATGGAAGGTTTTTCAGGTTTCGCTAATCTATAGTTTTTTTTTTCATTTTGTTTCAAGTTATGTAACAAAAATTCTTAGAGAGTTTTATTATATTTTGATCTTATTAATTGATTTTTGCGAGAAGGATTCAGAATTTATGAAAAACCGATGACTTTGGAAGTTACTAGGAATACTTTTTAATGTCAGTTAAAAAACTTTATGTTTTTAAAATGTCGTGCATTGCGGAAAATTTTTAATAACGCTGGACGGGATTAAAAAATATTTTTTTGATACACGTACATTTTTCAAATGTATATATAGTTATATTCTATACCAAATTTTATCAAAAACATGCACAGACCTTGGACACACAAAATTAATAACGTCGGGTGAGATTAAAAAACATATTTTTGTACATAAAAAAAAATTTAGTCGCGCAAATATTCTCCCAAAATAACCCTTTTTGAATTGTATTTTAATATTATTATTATTATTGTTAAATATTATTAATTTAATAACGCTTATTTCGAGCAGACTCACTAAAAGGTTTAAGGAGAATCTCACTGAATGCTTATTTATTAGATGCGGCCTATGGAGAAATTATGCCCGAATAAAGGGCTTAAGAAATAAAATTGTAAATTTTAAAATAGTTGCTGTTAGATTGTAAATTAAAAGGTATTGTTTTTGCTGTAATGGATTGACACCTTTAAATTTAATGTGTAATTGTAACGATTACAAAAAATATAAATGAATTCAGTCGAAGTGAATCCAAATTTTTAATTTTATAATTCCAAAAATAGTTTAGGGTAGAATTTCAGCTATGATAACAAATTCTAATATTGAGTTAGGTCCCGATGAAAAGTGCAATAGAGTAAACTCTTGCTTATTCCAAACCGCACTTAATCCAAGACACACTTATTCCAAGTCGCCCACTCTCGGATATTCCAAGTGGCGCAGTTCCGTCGCCTTCCACCACGTTCAAAACATTTTTTTAATGATAAATTTTCGTAGAAGAGCAAAATGTTTGATCTCGAACTGTATATATTTGAAAGGTGTCATCTTTATCGATATTGTATCGCATTATTTATTGCACTTTGACATAGTAATTAATACACTATTAAAAAGTTCGACTTGTGCAAGATAACGTTATCGCCGACTGGGTTTCCTACATACACAGAGAGAAATTTCAAGAAATTAATTCACGATACTGCTCCTTGATCTTATTCTAGCTTTGGCGCAAGAACTAAGATCAAGAAGCAGTTCCCTGAATTAATCTCTTGAAATTACTCTCCGTGATAGAAAGAATTGCAAGTACGTTCTGTAAACGATAATACTTCCATAGAAAATCATCATAGAAAATGCATTTTTTTCAATATTTGTTTCCTAAACTCATCTATTTCCAAGATTTGATCACTGAAAGCCCTTATTTTCAATATTTGGTCTTTGAGTCCCCTATTTTCGAAGATTTGATCCCTAAAGTCTCCTACTTTCAAGGTTTGGACTCTCTCTAAAGTCTACTTTTTTCAGAATTGTTTACTAAAATCTATTTTATTCCTGGGAAAATTTTTAATTATTTTTGATTAAAAAAATATATTTTATGAGAATATTTTAAAATATTTCAAAACAAAAACAAATTTTAAAGAATACATAACAACTGAACAATTATCGATTCTTCATTATTAAAAGGAAAATTTTGACTTATCAAAATTTACAGATTTATTGATTCATTCTTCAATTTAGAACATTGAACATGATAGCATGGATTTATATTTTTCAAACTGAGTTTGAATCTTTGAAATGTACAATTTATGAAAGTTAATTTTAATTTGGCAGTTTACCTGCATGTAGTTTAAAATTGTTTAGTTGAAAAGCGTCAATAGCTTCCATTTTTTCCGTGTAAATTATAGAGTAGTTGTTATTACTATTGATGAAAAAAATTTCAGCTTTGAGATTAAAACTTTTAAAAATTCATTGACCGTGAAAATTTGTTGCGAACCGGGGCAAAACTAAAAAGTGACCAGGATTTTTTCTTCTTTGATTTAAATGGTCACCTAGATTATAGTAATATATCGAGGCAAAGTACAGGCACGATTTTTCATTTAACTACATGGAGGATGCGACGGATGTAGGAAGGAAAGTATTAAATTTGCAGTGGACTTGTTGCGCTACATCTTTGCCCGGTCGAGAAGCCTATGAACAAGTAGCCTAACCGGCGCGGCATCCTGGGGTCGACGTCTCCGCACGCACCATGACGAATGTTACCTGATATGTAAGACGCGGAGACAGATCACAGTCTCCGCTGATTTGGCTTGGTTCAAGTTCGCAAGGAACTAGATCTCATGAAAGAGCGTAAACACAAGAATCTGCTGCTGCTGCTGATAAGATAGTTTTTTCGTTGATAAGAATGTACTGTTGACTATTCTTATCTTGCCTTGGAAATTCTTACTTATTTGGAAATACTTAAGTATGTACTCATTTCAGATTCAGTCAATGTAGAAAGTTTCAATTGAAGAAGTCACAATCTTGTTGATTTCAACTGATTTAAGGCTTGAGAGAGCGGTCTCTATTTTCTAGATTTGTTTCGTAAAGTCTCTTATTTTCAAGATTTTGTGTGTTAAAACCCCTACTGTCTCTGAAAACTTTTTTTCGAAGATTGGTCATCCATTAAAGTCATCCATTCTTTCTTAAAGTCTTCTATTTTCAAAATTTGGTCTCTTAAAACTGTTTTTTTAAAGATTTGGCCACTAAAGTCCTCTGCTGTTTCCCTAAGTCTCCCATTTTTAAATATTGGTCTCTAAAAACCGATATTTTCCAAAATTTGACCCTTAATTCTCTATTTTCAATATTTGGTCTCTAATGTCCCCTGATTTCAAGGTTTGTCGCGTAAAGTTCCCGATTTTCAAGATTTAGTCTCTAAATTCTAATTTTTTAAAGTTTTGTCCTTAATATCCCCTATTTTCAAAATTTAGTCCCTAAAGATCTCCGAAAACCTCTATTTTCAAGATTTGGTCCCTACAATCTCCTATTTTCACAACTTGGTTCCTAAGGTCTTCTATTTTCAAGATTTGGTCTCTGCAAACTTTCTTTTCGAAGATTGGGTCCCTAAAGTCATCTATTGTTTCTTAAAGTCTTCTATTTTCAAAATTTGGTCCCTCAAGATCTTCGAAAACGCCTATTTTCAAGATTTGGCCTCTACAATCTCCTATTTTCAACAGATTGGTCCCTGAGGTCTCCTATCTTCAAGATTTGGTATCTGAAAACTCCTATTTTTAAGATTTGGCCACTAAAGTCCTGTATTGCTTTTAAATGTCTCGTATTTTCAAGATTTTGTCTCTAAAAACTTTTTTTTCGAAAATTGGGCCCCCAAATTCATCTATTGCTTCTTAAAGTCTTCTATTTTCAAAATTTGGTCCCTAAAGATCTTCGAAAACGCCTATTTTCAAGATTTGGCCTCTACAATCTCCTATTTTCACAACTTGGTCCATAAGGTCTCCTATTTTCAATATTTGGTATCTGAAAACTCCTATTTTTAAGATTTGGCCGCTAAAGTCCTGTATTGCTTTTAAATGTCTCGTATTTTCAAGATTTTGTCTCTAAAAACTTTTTTTTCGAAAATTGGGCCCCCAAATTCATCTATTGCTTCTTAAAGTCTTCTATTTTCAAAATTTGGTCCCTAAAGATCTTCGAAAACGCCTATTTTCAAGATTTGGCCTCTACAATCTCCTATTTTCACAACTTGGTCCATAAGGTCTCCTATTTTCAATATTTGGTATCTGAAAACTCCTATTTTTAAGATTTGGCCGCTAAAGTCCTGTATTGCTTTTAAATGTCTCGTATTTTCAAGATTTTGTCTCTAAAAACTTTTTTTTCAAAAATTGGGCCCCTAAATTCATCTATTGCTTCTTAAAGTCTTCTATTTTCAAAATTTGGTACCTAAAGATCTTCGAAAACCCCTATTTTCAAGATTTGGCCCCTACAATCTCTTATTTTCACAACTTGGTCCCTAAGGTCTCATGTTTTCAAGATTTGGTCTCTGAAATTTTTTTTTGAAGATTGGGCCCCATTGGTCATCCATTGTTTCTTAAAGTCTTCTATTTTTAAAATATGGTCTCAAAACTTTTTTTTTTAATTTGGTCACTAAAGTCCTCTACTGTTTCCTAAAGTCTCCTAATTTTAAATAGTGGTCTCTAAAAACCGTTAGTTTCCCAAATTTGACCCGAAAATTCTGTATTTTCAATATTTTGTCACTAATGTCCCCTATTTTGAAGGTTTGTCGCGTAAAGTTCCCGATTTTCAAGATTTAGTCTCTAAAGTCTAATTTTTTCAAGATTTGTCCTAAACGTCCCCTATTTTCAAAATTTGGTCTCTGAAAACTCCTATTTAAGAGATTTGGCCACTCAAGTCCTCTATTGTTTCCAAAAATCTTCTGATTTCAAGATGTTTTCAAAAATCCCCTATTTTTAAGATTTGTTTTCTGAAGTCTTCTATTTTCAAAATTTGGTCCCTAAAGATCTCCGAAAACCCCTATTTTTAAATATTTGGCCCCTACAATCTCCTATTTTTACAACTCGGTCCCTAAGGTCTCCTATTTTCAAGATTTGTTATCTGAAAACTCCTCTTTTTAGAATTTGGCCACAAAAGACCTCTATTGGTCTCAAATGTCTCTTATTTTCGAAGATTGGGCCTCTAAAATCATCTATTGTTTCTTAAAGTCTTCTATTTGCAAAATTTGGTCTCTCAAAACTGTTTTTTAAATATTTGGGCACTAAAGTCCTCTACTGTTTCCCTAAGTCTCCCATTTTTAAATATTGGTCTTTAAAAACCGATATTTTCCAAAATTTGACCCTTAATTCTCTATTTTTAATATTTGGTCTCTAATGTCCCCTAATTTCAAGGTTTGTCGCGTAAAGTTTCCGATTTTGAAGATTTAGTATATAAATTCTAATTTTTTCAAGATTTGTCCTTAATGTCCCCTATTTTCAAAATTTAGTCCCTAAAAACTCCTATTTTGAAGATTTGGCCACTCAAGTCCTCTATTGTTTTCCAAAATCTTCTGATTTCAAGATTTGTTTTCAAAAATCCCCTATTTTAAAAATTTGTTTTTTGAAGTCTTCTATTTTCAAAATTTGGTACCTAAAGTTCTCCGAAAACCCCTATTTTCAAGATATGGCCCCTACAATCTCCTATTGTCACAGATTGGTCTCTGAAAACTTTTTTTTTGAAGATTGTGCCCTTAAAGTCATCTATTGTTTCTTAAAGTCTTCTATTTGCAAAATTTGGTCTCTCAAAACTGTTTTTTAAAGATTTAATGTCTCTATTCCTTAATGTCCTTAATGTCCCCATTAATGTCCCCTATTTTCAAAATTTGGTCTCTAAAAACTCCTATTTTGAAGATTTGGCCACTCAAGTCCTCTATTGTTTCCCAAAATCTTGTGGTTTCAAGAATTGTTTTCAAAAATCCCCTATTTATAAGATTTGTTTCCTGAAGTCTTCTATTTTCAAAATTTGGTCCCTAAAGATCTCTGAAATCCCCTATTTTCAATATTTGGCCCTTACAATCTCCTATTTTGAAGATTTGGTATCTGAAAACTCCTATTTTTAGAATTTGGCCACTAAAGTCCTTTTTGCCTTATAATGTCTCCTATTTTCTAGATTTGGTTTCTGAAAACTTTTTTTCGAAGATTGGGCCCCTAAAATCATCTATTGTTTCTTAAAGTCTTCTATTTTTTGAATTTGGTCTCTAATGTCCCCTAATTTCAAAGTTTTTCGCGTAAAGTTCCCGATTTTCAAGATTTAGTTTCTACATTCTAATTTTTTCAAGATTTGTCCTTAATGTCCCCTATTTTCCAAATTTGTTCTCCGAAAACTCCTATTTTAAAGATTTGGCCACTCACGTTCTCTATTGTTTCCCAAAATCTTCTGATTTCAAGATTTTGTTTACAAAAATCCCCTATTTTTAAGATTTGTTTTCTGAATTCTTCTATTTTCAAAATTTGATCCCTAAAGATTTTCGAACACCCCTATTTTCAATATTAGGCCTCTACAATCTCCTATTTTCACGTATATCAAGTTAGCAAGCCAACTATTTGGAAAATAATTTTTGACTGGACCAAAAATTGCCGTTTAATTGCCGT
>JAAAKG020049582.1:0-18458 GCA_010014905.2 Druon quercuslanigerum
TTTTAAACAAAGTAAATGAATTTTCAACTAAAAAAGATCAATTTTCGAACAAAAAATAAATAGTTAAATTTTCCATTCAAAAAATTAATTTTTAACAAAAGACATGAATTTTCAACTAAAGTGATGGATATATAAATAGATTAGTTGAATTTTTAGTTGAAGATTTTTAATCAAATAGATAAACTTTAAATTAAAATGATGAATCTTTAACCCAAAAAATAAATTAAAAAAAAGAGTTTACCATTCAAGAAAGTAATTTGATTTTCAACCAAAAAAAGATGAATTCTCAACGAAAACTGTAATAGTAGACGTTTTAATAAAAAAAGATTTAAATTGAAAACTAAAAACTGTTAAAGTCAATAAAAAGAATTGCATCCAAGAAAGAACTTTCATCCAAGCAGTTGAATTTTCCACACAAAAAAATGAAATTTTCGACTAAAATAGAATACGTCTTCAGTTAAAAAATTAATTTCTAACAAAAAATAAAACACATTTTCAACTAAATGATTTAATAAATTAACATACATCTACTTATACAGATAAAAAACATTGTTTTTGAATTTTATATTTCAATTTATTTTAACCTAATTTTTTTTTATTTACAGCTTTTCCAGGTGTTCCAGGTGAATAGAAACT
The DNA here is from genome assembly GCA_010014905.2 of Druon quercuslanigerum. Classification (NCBI taxonomy): domain Eukaryota; kingdom Metazoa; phylum Arthropoda; class Insecta; order Hymenoptera; family Cynipidae; genus Druon; species Druon quercuslanigerum. Next base: position 637 of record JAAAKG020049582.1, read on the forward strand.
CTTTTTTTTACTCTGTTTATTTTTACTTTATGCTGCCACCATTTGTTTGCAAGAATACCTTCTTAATTACCCTCTAAAATATCTTCTAAAATACCCCCTCTGAACACCGAATTTAACTTTTCGAACAATATAAAACTTAGTTTAGAATGAACAATCAGGTTATAATCCATGCCAGAGATTGAGATTACTGATAGGGTACGTGTCTTCCTTCCCAATTATTGTGAATCTAATTTAAATTTGAAATTTTTTTTTGTAACGAAAATTGGTACACAATATTCGCCTAATCGGGGTTTCGTGGTCGATGATTGGACGAGGGGTTTTTTGAGTGTCCTCATTACTTATTCATTCGAACATGTCTCTGTCATTATTTGTTTTATTGAATTACAAGGATGCTGAGAATAAAAAAAGAAGAACGAGCAGACGGAATGAATGAGGGGCCAAATCCGACGTTTTTATTGAAGAACTCTGGACTAACTCGAGTCAAATATGGAGTGAGTCCCTTTGTTGGACAGCAAATAATTGATATGTCCATCCACTCTACCTTCTCGATACGGTGTCTACGTCACCCTGCCAATAATTTCGGTGCACCTGCTTTTACGTCACTAGGGAGTAAACCAAATCGCAGAAAAGTCACAGCCTCTCTTTTTAAACATCAGCCTGTTAGTTTTATTGAGATGAGAACCAATCTCGGATTAAAAACTGATAAATGTATTGACCCGGTGTTGTCTTTTATATTTTGATGTCGATATTGCTATACAGTTAGTTCAGGGTGGGCGCAAAACTTCATTTTCAAATTTCCTTCATTTTTGCTAATTTCTCATCTAATTTTTCATTTTTTCTAAACAATAATATTTAAAGATCAAAATTTTAGCCTTGTAACATTTTTAATATAAAATCTTTTATAAATGGAATAAAAGCATTTTATGTATGAATTTATCCATTTTTCTCCGGGTTTCTACAGATCAATAATAATCGAAAAAGTGACCAACAGTGACTAATTTATAACCCATTAGTAATGTGACTAATGTTATTTTGAATTTGAAAGAATTCGATTCGTGAGACTTCAAAGAAATTCAAGTTAAATTCAAAAGAATTCAAATGACTTGGAAAAAATTTTAAAATACCTGATCCCGATGATTTCAGTTACGAGAAAACATTTATTGGAATTTAAAAAAAATGAGAAGAATTAGATCAAATCTATAACAATTCAAGGTGAATCGGAAAAAATGAAGTGAATTGAAAACGATTAAAATGTGAAAAACTCATTCAATTCAGTAAGTTTGAAATCAGTTTAGCAAACATTCAAGGGGATTCAAGGGGATTCAAAAAGATTTGACAAAATAAACACTCTCTAAATAACAAAAAAAATAATGTTTAAAATCTATTAAATTAAGTGGACTTAACGGAATTCATGAGAATTATAAAGAATTGAATTAAATTCCAAAGAATTCAAAGTAACTTAAAAGAATTTAGGATAAACTAATAAGAATTCAGGGTAAATTTCAAATAAATTCAAATGAATTGCAAAAAATATTTGGAAATCTCTTCAAATCTTCCAAACCTGAAATTCTATGAAACTTTGTGTCTTTTCAGTCCTTAAAGAACTCTAGAAAAATGCTGAAATCCTTTGAAACCCCTTTAAAGCATTGACATCTATTTAAAATTTCTTAAAATATTTTTAAAATATGTTTTAGGATTTTTTAACCCTGAAAAATGTATTAAAGTACTTTCAAAGCTTTAAAAATTCCATAAAATCAATGAAATCCGAAATCTCATAAAATCCCTTCGAATCTCTTAAAATCTCTTAAAAACTCATAGGTCCTGTAAAATCGTTCATTTTCCGAAAGTCTAAGAAATTCTTTAACAACTCATGACCTTCTTTTCAAATCCCTCAAAATCATTCAAATTCTTAAAAGTCCCTTCAAATTTATTAAATCAGTTGAAAATTTCTAGAAATCATTAAAAATTCCCTACATTTTTTGAAATTCCTAGAAATTTTTTGAAAATTCCTTGAATTTTTGAGGGGTTATAAAAATGCCTTGGATTCTTTGAAAATACCTTCAAATAATTCAAATTCTTAAAAGTCCCTTCAAATTTATTAAATCTGTTGAAAATTTCTGGAAATCATTAAAAATTCCCAAGTTTTTTTTTAAATTCCTGGAAATCTGTTAAAATTCCTTGGATTTTTAAGGGGTTATAAAAATGCCTTGGATTCTTTGAAAATACCTTCAAATAATTCGAATTCGCTAAAATCCTGCTAAATTACTGAAATCAATTCAAAATTCCTTGGCATCTTTTCAAACATCCTAAACTCTCTTAAATCACTTAAAATCACCGAGATATATTAAAAATAACCTAAAATATTTATAATTTTTTAAAATAATATAAAATACTTTGAAAAATTTTGAAGCTCTTGAAAATCCTTGATATTATTAATATCAATTGAAAATTCCATGGGATTTTTTTAATTATCCTGAAATTATCAAAATTCTGTAAAATCTTTAATAATGCCTTAAAATATTTAAAAATATTTGAAATACTAAGAAATTCCTTCATTCTTATGATTAAGACTTTCAAAAACATTAAAATATTATAAGATTAGGTAAAACCACATGAAATTTGATACTTTCTAAAAACCTGAAAAATGTATTAAAATTCCTAAAATACCTTTTTCAATCCCATAAAATCATGAAAATCCACAGAATTTTGATAAAATCCCTTGAAATATCTGAACACTTTTTGAAGTTATTGAAAAATAGATAATAAAAATTTAAAGGAAAAATAATGAGAAAAATTATGAACACAAAGGGAGTAGAAGAAAGGGAAATCAATGGAGGTTGAACTATTGAAAGTCGTTGAAATACAGTAAAACTCGAGACTGCGCCGGTTTTGGGACTGCAGCGCAGCGCCAATTCTCGGAAAGGATATATCCGGGGGCTTTATATCCGAGTTTAACTATATTTTTTTTAACAAAAAAAAAAATAAAGTTCTAGATGTAGTTTCTTATTTTGTCGCTTTAAAACTTTTTGAAGTTATTGAAAAATCCTTGATTCTCAAATATTTAAAATCCTTTGAAATCACTTCAAATTATTGAAATCTAATAACTACACCCTAAGATATTTAAAATATTTTTAAATGCTTTACAATTTTGTAAAACACTCAAAAATTACTAGAAATTTTTCAAAATACTCTTAAATCTGAGAAATTAACTTTTTTTTTTGATAATTCCTTGAAATATTTGAAAATCTTTAAAATCCGTATAATCACTTAAATCCGTATAATCACTAAAATCCTCGGAAATCTGACAAATCTATTACTCTTATACTATAGTATACCCTATAAATTTACTCCATATCAATAATTAAAATTATATGGAACTTTCAAATATATTATTAAAATCTATTAAAAAGTACTTGAAAACTTTTTAAATACCTTAAAATATTTATAATCCTTTGAAATATTTCAAAATCTTTAAAAACTTTCTGAAGCTCTTGGAAATTACTTGACATTTTTAAAAATACAAGCAATTCTTGAAATCCCTTCGAAAAAACCTTTCAGATGATAAAAATCAATGAAAAATTCTTTAAAATTTTTTTAAATATCTTTAAATATTTCTATTTCTTTAAAATTTTGTGAAATTCCTTGAAACTTTTTAAAGCTCTGGAAAATTCCTTTAAAATTTTCAATAACACCCTTAAACCCTGTTATTAGGTATACCAATTAAAGTTCAAAAAAGAAATTTACATTTTGAAATGAATCATTGCAAAATTTAATATTCAGACTGTCAAAAAAAAACTTTAAAGTTAAACAAATTCAATTGTAATGGTACCGAATTAGTCTTTAAAAGTCGATTAAGTACATTTACTAGTTATATTGCACCTGGAGGTAAAACTCGGGAAAAAAAAAAAAAAGGAAAATCGACTTTTATTTCTGGAACTTGGAATATTGAGTGTCTGAAGAAAGTTCCTGGCCCTAAATCCCAAATGTGCATTACTTCTTCTTCTGTGAAGAAGAAACGAGTTCAGAATATATCTATATACATACACAACTACCACTGTATTTTGGACAGGTCCTGATAAATACGAGGTGTCCTGGGATTAACATTGTCTCTCGAATCTACCTTTGCTTTTTACTCGCTTTTTCCTTTTCTCCCCCGCCCCACCTTTCCTTTTCTCTTGTTCAGTTCTTGTCATTCTCAAATGCCACTCTCTCGTTCTCACCTGCATCTAAAGTTGATTAACGTCCCGCATTCCCATGAGCGTGGAAAGTTGGAGATGAGAGAGAACTTTTGTATTTTAGCTGATTAATTCAATTAGGAGAGAGGAAATTACTCATTAAGCAAAAAACGAAAAAAGGATAATAAAAATTTAAAGGGAAAATAATGAGAAAAATTAGAAACACAAGGGGAGTGGAAGAAAGGGAAATCAATGGAGGCTGAACTATTGAAAGGCGTTGAAATACAGTAAAACTCGAGACTGCGCTGGTTTTGAGACTGCAGTGCAGCGTCAATTCTCGGAAGGGATATATCCGAGGGCGTTATATCCGAGTTTCACTATATTTTTTCGAAGAAAAAAAAATTCAAGTTCTGGATGTAGTTTCTTGTTTTGTGGCTCTTATTCACCACCTTTGGCAGTGTTCTGGAGTTCGATAGTCGGAATGCTCCTGCTAGTTTGCCAAAAGTTCTTATATATTAGTGATGGGATAATGAGTTGGCAAATTAGTCGTAGACTCTGGGGCTAAACTAAGTTGTTTCTTGCAGGTTGGTTTGGAAGAGAAAACGAGATAAAGAAAGAAGGGAGTAGGAAACTAGGAACGCTAGGTTTGCAGTTTGAGGGACTTTGTTCACTTTGTTGACGCTTGAGCATACAAACCAGCCCGCAGCCGCAGAAGCTCAGCTGAGATCTTGCTCCTTCTGCCTACAACCAACCAACTTGGATCCACGTCCTTCTAGTGTTTCTGTTGGCTCTAGTTGAAAACTGAATTTCTCAAAGTTATAGTTATGACCCTTAGTTTCCAACATAGGCCAACTCAAGACGGAGACAGAATCAAGATCCTGAAGACTCCCAAAGCTAAATTCAGAGATGTAAGTTTTGATTCACAAAATAGCGGAAAAGGACTTTGAAAATGTTTGTGGATAACAAGCCTTCAAAAGCTTCGCCTTTCGTGAGAAAAGTTTATGGAGAATGGAATAGAAAGTTTGTTTCAGAAATTATTTAATATATAAGCACTCCTTTTATGTAATGAGCCGACTGAAACGACCAAAGTGCTTTCAAACCAGGGAAAACAGGATTATTTCACAAAAATAGGAAAATATTAGGAGTTTAAACTATTTTAAGTACAATTAATTCAGATGCCAAGTTCAGATTTCAAGTTGAAATCTGTTACATTTTCAACAAAAAAGTTCATTTTCAATCAAGAAAAATTAATTTTCAACCTACAAAGATGAACTTTCATCCGAATGTTCTAATTTTCAAACAAAAAAGGATAAACTTCAACCGAAAATAGGTTCATATTCATCAAAATAGTTGAATTTACAAGGCAAAAAGATCAATCTTTTAGAAGAAAGTCCGATTTTTATATCAAAAAGTTGAATTTTCAAGAAAAAATGTTCATTTTTGACAAAAAAAAATGCATTTTAAACCAAGAAAGAAGACGTTCTCACCGAATACTATGGATTTTTTAACCCCACAGATGAAGATTCAACATAAGTTTGAATTTTGAGTTTTCAACCAAAGAAATGAGTTTTTACCAAATAAGTAAATTTTCGATAAATTTGTAGCATTTTTACCGAATATCAGTCTAGCTCAAAAAGATGAATTTTTAACGAAAAAGATTAAATTTCTACAAAAAGGCGAATTTTTAACAAAATAAATGAAATGTTAACAATATAATCGAATTTTAACTGAAGAAAGTAAGTTTTTCAGAAAAAATGGGATAGCTAATTTTTCAGTATAAAAAATTGATTAAAAAGAAACAATATTTCTATGAAACAGATGAATTTTTATCTCAAAAATGTAAGTTTTAACAAGAAAGTTGATTTTCTACTAAATAGTTTTTTTTTTATACTAAAATATTTGAATTTTCAGACTGACAAAATGAATTTAAAAAAAAGTTTATTTACAAACAAATATTTGAATTTTTAATCCAAATATGGTGAAGTCTCAACGAAAAAATGCATTCTTTTTAAATTGCTCAATTTTTAACCAAGTAGTTAAATTTTGACAAAGAAAAATTAATTCTCAACAAACATGTAACACTTAATATTTTAATAAAAAAATATTTTAATGCAAAATAAAAAAAGTCGAATATCACAAAAAAAAACAGATAAATTCTTAACAAAAACAATAATTGTTGACCAAAAAACGAATTTTTAACAAAATTCATGAATTCTTAAAAAAATATTGGAATTTTTACCTAAAAAATGTAATTTTAAGACAAAAACATAATGGTTACTTTTTTAGTATAAAAACTAATTTTAAAAAATAATTTTCTTTCAAATAGAGTCGAATATCACAGAAAACACACAAAATAGTTAAATTCTAAACAAAAAAATATAATTTTTTACCAAAACACGAATTCTTAACCAAATTCATGAATTCTTAACAAAATATTGAAATTTTAAACTAAAAAATGTAATTTTTAATACAAAAACATAATTTTTTATTTTTTAGTATAAAAACTAATTTTAAAAAATCAATCTTCTTCAAAATAGTTCATTTTTTTGCGAACAATGTGAATTTTCAACAAAGAAAGTTAATTTTCTACTAAATAGCTTATTTAAACTAAAATAGATAAATTTTTACCCTTTTTTTAAACATGAATTATAAATAATTTAATTTATTAATTTTTATTAATTTTTCAATTATAAATAAAAACGTATTTAAACATGTTTAAAAAAAAGTTAATTTACAATCAAACAATTAAATTTTTAACCAAAATGATGAATGCTCAACATCAAATTCCATTTTTTTCAAAAAGCTTGACCTTAAACCAAATAGTTAAATTAAAAAAAAAAGAAAAGATTAAGTCTCAAAAAGCATGCAATACTTGATATTTCAATACAAACCAATTTTAATTTGAAATAAAAAAATACTTGAATTTCACAACTAGAACCAAGTATTAACAAAATAGTTGAATATATAACAAAAAAAGATTAATTCTTGACCGAAAAGTTGTATTTTATCAAGGAAGGATGAATTTTCAACCAAAATACGTATTTTCCACAAAATACATAGATTTTCAACCTGAGCATTAAATTTTTAATTATAAAAGATCAATTGCTAATTTAAAAAATCAATTTTTATTCTTAAATATAATAATTAAATTTCAGTTAAAAAAAAAGAATTTTTAACAAAAAAAAAGGAATTTCCAACAAAATAGTTATATTTTCAACGAAAGAGATGAGTTTTCAATTGAAATCATGAATCTTCAAAAAAAAAAAAAAGAAAATCGTTGTCCAAGCTGTTTAATTTTCAATCAAAAAAAATGAAGTCTTAACAAAAAGGCGAATAATTAATATTTAAAACTAATGAGATATTAATTTCAATTAAAGCATAAGAATTACGAAGCTGCTCGAATACTCAACAAAAACAGAATAATTTTTAACCAAACAATTGCATTTTTAAATAAAAAAATTAATTTTCTACCAAAATAGTAGAATTTTTATACCAAGAAGACAAATTTTTAACCAAAAAGTTAAATTATTAATAAAAAAGATTACTTTTTTACAGAAAGCTAAGTTTCAAGAAACAAATTAAATGTTTAACAAAATTGTAGAACTTTTAACGGAATAAGATAATATTTTACCAAAAATATAAAATTAGATTTTTAAACCAAAAAGAATTAACTTTGATCCAAAAACAGTTAAATTTAATTATTAATTATTAATTAATTATTGAAGAAAGATTCTGAAGTCTCAATAAATGTTCTTTCTATGCAAAAATTAACTAATTTCAAAAACTATATTTTTGATTACCAAATTTAAAAAAAATATATTTTGAGATAAAATTTGACTTTCGAAGAAGAATTTACCGTAAATTTTCATGGGCGATAGAGGGTTGTTTGCTGTTTGTGCATAACTGGAATGCCTTCAGTTTTCGGTTGGAATATAACTTGCAAGGAATTTTCCTCGATATATCACCAAGCACATAACTGACTATAAGGACAATAATGCTTTGCTCGGTTATAAAGTTAAACTAAGCTTTAAAGAATTTTAAACATAATAAAATAATTATATATTCCATAAAATTGATTCTATTATAAGATTGTTAATATATGTAAGAATAAATTTTCAGTAGAGGTATTGAAGAATGCAGATTGCCAAACAGGTTCTCTAATCCAATATTCATTAACACTTTGCATAACCATAACTAATCAGAATGAATTTCACTAATCCTCAGGATCGCATAATTGAATTTAACGCATTCTTGCACATGGATTTCCATCCCCGCAATATAATTTCGTAATATTAGTTAGATTAAACTGAAAAAATTATAATGAGAACGACCACAAAAAGGACATATGAATAAATTATGATAATTAGAAAAAAACAACTAAATACAGCAACATTTTTTAAATAAAGTTTTTAAACAAGTATCCCCATTTGTAAAACGAGTTTTCGACAATTAATTAATTTATTACTTATAATTATTTATAATTTAATGAAGAAAACAATTTTTTTATTTAAAAGTTTGAATTTTTAATCCAAGAAGACGAGGTTTTCACAAAACAGTTTGATTTTCAACCACACAACTGAGTTTTCCACTGAGAAGAATAATTTTTTACCAAAAAAGAAAAATTTTCGAGAAAACAGTTACCTTTTTTTACTAAATTGCTGAATTTTCAAATGAAATTTCTTGATTTTCTAGACAAAAAGGACAAATTTTGTACCAGAAAGTTGAATTCTCACCCCAGTTAAATAAATTTTTTTTACACTAAAAAGTTCATTTTTAACTGAACAGTTAATTTTTCAGTTAGAAAATTAATCTTTGACAAAAAAGACAGTTTTCAACAAAGTAGTTCTATTTTTAACCAAAAGGATTAATTTTATATTAACAAAGACGCATTTTTAACAAGATACAAGAATTTTGAACCAATTAGTTGAATTGTCAACGAAAGAAGATACATTTTGAAGCAAAAATGCGGAAACAAAAAATGGAGAAACAAAAAAGAATATTCATATTTTAATGCTAAAAAAGTTCATTTTTAATTAAAAATACAACAACTTTTTCAACAAATAGTGATATTTTACACACAAGAAACGAATTTTTGATTAAATGGTGAATCTTTATCTGAAAAAATTAATTTTCAAAATAGTAGATTAATTTTCGATCAACTAGTTGGATTTTTTACAAAATTGTAGAATTTTCGTGCCAAAAATAGGATTTTTATAAAAAAAGTTGAATTTTCTATCGAAAAATGTGAATTTTCATTAAAATTTTTATTTTTTATTTTCTGCTACACTCTAAACGTAAACAAAACTTGTTCTGACATTACACAGTGGGCTTTAAAACCAAAAATTTGTCTTTTTTTTATTTTTAAAAATCAAACAAATTTTTTACTTTATGCCAAATTTGGCATCTATATAATTTATCTATATTATCATAAATAATTTATTAATCAATTACCTTAAATTTAATAAACTAATTTCTTTAACAATTCTCTTTGCCTAAGAATTTAGGCAAATTTATATAAAAAATTTTTATTTTAAACGGAAACAGATTAGTTTTTAATTAGACAGTTGTATTTTAATAAAAAAAGATGCAATTTCTACAAAAAGAGATAAATGTTCAAAACAAAAAAAAAATGTTATTTATATTATTAAATTTTTAACCCAGAAATGTGGATTTTTAAACCCATAATATGAATTTTGTGTTAAAAAATTCAGTTTCAAAAAACACTCAAATTTTTAGTCAAAAAATTAGGTTTTAACAAAAAAAAAAGGATATTTTCAACAAAGCAGTTCAATTCTAAACCAAGATGAATTTTTAGTCAAATTGTTGAATGTTTAATTGTTTATGTAAAAGATAAACAAAAATTGAATAGTTAAATTTTGAAGTTAAATTAAATTATAAAAATAATAAATTATATTTAAAAAATTAATGTTTAATAAATCAGTTCAACTTTCAAAAAAAAAAAATGGATTGTCTCAAAATTGTAGAATTTTCGTGCCAAAAAGACGATTTTTATACAAAAGGTTGAATTTTCTATCCAAAAATGTGAATTTTCGTAAAAATTTTTTAAAATTTTCTGCAAACATTCTAAACCTAAGCAAAATTTGGCCTGAAATTACACCATTACTCAAATGCTTATATCAAAAAATTTCATTTTAAACGGAAACAGATTAGTTTTTAATTAGACGGTTGTATTTTAATAAAAAAAGATGCAATTTCTACAAAAAGAGATAAATTTTCAAAACAAAACAAAATTTTTTATTTATATTATTTTATACTCAACCCAAAAATATGGATTTTTACCCTAATAATATGAATTTTGTTTAAAAAAATTCAGTTTCAAAAAACACTTAAATTTTCAATCTAATTAAATTATTTAAATTTGTAGTCAAAGAATTAGGTTTTAACAGAAATATGTATATTTTCAACAAAGCAGTTCAATGCTAAACCAAGATGAATTTTTAAGTAAATGCATGAATTTTTAATCAAATAGTTTAATGTTTAATTGTTTAAGTAAAAGATAAACTTGAAACTAAAAATTTAATAGTTAAATTTTAAAGTTAAAGAAAGTTGATTTCAACAACAAAAAACGAATGTCCAACAAAATAACAGAATTTTCAACCAAAGAAATAAATTTTTAAATAAAATTATTAATCTTAAATTTAAAAAATTAATGCTTAATAAATCAGTTCAACTTTCACCGAAATAAATGGATTGTTTCAAAATTGTTTAATTTTTGTGTCAAAAATACGAATTTTCTGCAAAACAGCTGAATTTGCAAGACAAAAATGTGAAATTTTCATTAAAATTTATTTAAAAAATATGCTTCGATTAAAATTGAAATTTTCAAGTCAAAAATAGACGAATATATACAAATATATACTAATATATATTTTCAAAAAAAGGATGACTTTTAAACCAAAATAATTCAGTTTTAAAACTTTTACTAAACTTTTTAACGAGAAATTTAATACTAGACTTTTGCATCCAAAAAACGAACTTTATATATATTTTTTTCATATTCATTAATTTTTTATTATTTCTATTCTTGCCGACATGAAAATATCTTACGTAAGACTTTACGTAATTTATGCACGGCCCCATATTGAGGAAGAAATATGCAAGATAAAATAAATTATACCACTGCAATTACCATAGAAAGAATGAAGCAACCATAATTAAAGGACAATTAAATGTAAAAAATGAATTAAAAAAAAAAAGAATCAATAGGTTTTTAAGTGAAATTTTAATTTTTCTAAAAGTTTTTTCATAATAGTGAAAGCAACAATTAACCGAGGTCCACATAAATAAATTAAACAAATAAAGCTGAGAAAATAGTAAATATGAAACACAATCCGCTTATCATAATTTTTTAATGAATTTGCAAGAAATCAGAGAACTGGAAAAATTAGCCAATTCTTGTTTCTTGACACCGTCCAAGACATATTCTTTATAGGAAATGCTTAGAAGGCTTCTGTACGTCTTATGTATGGCTTTGTTCGATATGGAAAAAAAACCTTTCTTAAGAACAGGTAACTATTAAAAAAAAAATTTTAATAAAAAACGTAAGAAAACAAACAAGATATAAGAAACGCAGAGAAAAATTGAAGGCAAAAAAAATATTGTTAAATATTCAGAGCGCTGGTGAGCTGTAAATGAAAAATAAACTAAAATGAGAATTTAGATAAATTTATAAAAATTAACTTTGAAAGTTACTTAAATTTAAAAAATTTTAAAAATTCGAAAAAATCTAATAGGCTTTTCATTATTTGAAGTCTTTTGATATCTTAAATTTGAAATTTAAAAAACGAAATATACAAATAATCCTTTTTAATAAAGAAAATATTTTATTTTGCTGGAAATTAGTATTAAAAAAAAAAAGAATTTTAATAGAAAATTATGAAGTTCGATTTCTACACATTTTAGGTTCTTTCAGCTTTTTCACTGGCAATGGGTATTTAAAAATTATTAGATTTTAAAGATGACAAATTTAAATTTCTCAGTTTCGTTTATATTTTTTGGCGGAGATGAACATTTTTAAACAAAAATAATTAAACTTTAAAGGTTCATAATTTTTTCAAACATTTAATTTACGTTAGCGTGTTTACACCAAAAATTGGTATTTTAAAACTAAATTTGCAATTTTTGAATAGAAGCAGATTTATATTCATGCTATTTATAGAAAATTGGTTATTTTAAACAGAAATCATTAGATTTTTAATTTTATTTAAAGGATGATTCGTAATTTTTTATCAACTTTAGGCTACGATTGCGTTTTACATCGAAAAATAGTATTTCCAAAATAAGAATAATTATATTTTTAACAAGATTACTAATCTTTTAACAATTTGAGATTATGTTACTGCCATTCGTCGAAAATAGTTTTTCTTTTTTTTATAAAAAAATTATATTTTATAAATAACATAAAATTATATTTGAAACAATATTTGTTATCTTAGCGGTTTTCATCTAAATTTTGAATTTTTAAAAGAAAAAAAAATCGCAAGATTAAAGTTTTTTAAAATTATCATTATTCTTTAGATTATCATTCAGAATTATTAAATACAAATTTTTTTAATTTACTTGCGTTTTATACTGCAAATAGGTAATTTTAAGAAAAAAGCATGCAGTCTCAAAGAACATTTTTTGAAAATATTTTAGGTTATGTTAACCCTCTTCTACTAAAACTGATTATTTTGAACAAAAAATATGAGGTTCAAAAAAGAATTTACAATCTTAAACCATTTTTGTAAAATTTCTGGACTTGTTGGCGTTTTCCATCGGAAATTGTCACTTTTAATAAAAAAAACCTTCGTTTCCAGAGTAGATAAAGAATTTTTGAACTATTCTAGGTTATGTTCCCATTTTTCAACGGAAGTGGCTTTGGTCTGAAATTATCTGTATTTAAAATATTTAAAAATCATATTATAAACAAGATTCACAAATTTTCAACAATATTAGGTTATGTTGTCGTTTTATACCCGAAATCGGTATTTTTAGTAAAATATTCGTTAGATTGTAAAGATTATATTTTTTGTACAATGGTATGCCAAGTTAGTTGTTTTCACCGGAAATATCGACATAAATTTCAAAGAAGATTTGCAATTCAGGAACAATTTAAGGTTATGTTAACATTTTTTAACGGAAATCGGTTATTTGAAACACAAATAATTATGTTTAAAAAGAATGTTTACAAGTTGAAACAAATTTTTGGCTATACGCTATGTTAGTATGGCTTGTCGAAAATAGTAATTTTTAATTTTAAAAATCATAATATTTTTCAAATTATAATTCAGTTATTAAATTACCTGTTGTTGACAAATTTTTTTTTGTTAGCGATTTATACCTGAAATCGGTACTTTAAATTAAAAATCATTCGATAGAAAAGATATAAAGTTTTAAACAATTTTAGGTTATGTTCGGCTTTTTTTACCGGAAATAGGTACAGATTTAAAAGAATATTTACAATTTTGGAGCCAATTTAGGTTATGTTTAAAATGTTTTAAATCAAAAATTGATAATGTTAAAAAAAATCATTAGATTTCAAAGAATAAGAACTAGTATGGAATTAGTATGGTTTGTCGAGAATAGTCATTTTTAATTTAAAAAATCATAATATTTTTCAGTTTATAATTCAGCTATTAAATTCAGCATCGTCGACAAATTTTTTTTAGTAGCGATTTATACCTTAAATCGGAACTTTAAATAAAAAATCATTAGATAGAAAAGATATAAAGTTTTAAACAATTTTAGGTTATGTTCGAATTTTTTACCGGAAGTAGGTATAGATTTAAAAGAATATTTAGAATTTTGGAACCAATTTACGTTATTTCTAAAATGTTTTAAATCAAAAATTGATAATGTTAATAAAAACATTATATTTCAAAGAATAAAAACTATTATTTGCGTTATCGTTACTTTCCAAATTTCTTTGCTCTCAAGTGCCATATTTAGTCTAAAATTTGAACCTCAAATTTTTTTTATAAGTTTCTTAAATACTGCATCGACAATATTGTAACAAAGTATCATATATTAATTCTAAGCATAAGACATGAATTTTCAATATTTAAGAAAAATAAAGACCATGCTTTCCTATTTTTTTTTATTATACTGTGAAATACAAAACATCTGCACTAACTTTAATTTAATATTTTAGTTAAAAAATCTCATTGGACAGAAAGAATAATAATCGCACGCATAGTCCACCTAATTGTTTTCTACTTAGTTAACACAAATAATGTGTGATGCATTTATTTACTTTTAACCAAGCCACACTGAATTTAATATTCGTCTTCTGTCTTAGACTGAGGCACGTACTCGACCAATTTAGAATTGGCACAGTTTCTTCTTCCGTAGCTTATGGGAATTAAGCGGGTCATACAACCTGTTGACTTACTTTAATGTTTTATGACCCCACCTACATTATCCAAATCGAAAAGTGAGACCTTTTCCATCAGTATCATTCCATTATTTTCACTCGTGCACTACATAAATTGAGATAGAGAGACTCAATGTTTCAATATCATATCCTCTTAAATAAGTTTAAAGTGATTTGAAATTATTTATAAATAATATCATTTTAAAAAATCATCTTTAGTATTACAGAAATTTACTACAAAAATAAAATTTTATATCTCAATAAATAGTGCGCTGTATACACTTAACTCCCGATATAAGACCAGTTTCGGACATGGCGTGCCTCGACCTTGATCCTAAATCGGGAAATCAAAAAGGAAACATTCAAGGCCTCATGAATCATGTGTGCGGCCCTTACTCATTTTTCAAGATTTCAATTAGTGAATATCGAGTTGGAATTAGTGAAAAATCACTAGACATTTCACTAAGTCAATTTTAAACAGTAAAAAATGAATTCAAATATCGTATAACAATGGAAATTAAATTGTTTCATTTGGAAACCGTTAATTTTTAATAGTTGAGTAATTAGAGAAACGATAAATTCAGAGTAGAAGACTAATAATTGCTTCTCTGACTGGAACACATTTGGTATTACGATCAGTGAAAGTTCCTCATTGCCTTGTCATAAACTTAACTAGAGTCGTAAATCAATCAAACTACAAATGAGTGTATTTTCGAAGCACTAGAGGCCTAAAAGTAATTACAATGTAGTATTTATGCGCTCAAAATCTAAATTTATAACTAGATAATTTAGTTATAGGACCTAATTTTCCAATATACATTTAGAAACGTTTAGCAAAGAGGATACTTTGTTTTGCCTAAACATGATTGTATTCTGGCTTTAGAAAGTAAAGATTTCTTGTAAAGATAAAAGAAGCTAACATTATTTTAAAAGTAGAAATAAAATCAGGGTGGTCATAAAACTTAATTTTCAAAATTCTATGACTTTTACTTGATTTTACCTTCAGCAACGTTTAAGTTTTTCTCACGATGCAAATACAAATATTAGCATGTTTATCATGTTATATTATTAACATACAATAATTTTTAAAACAAAATTAAACATTTTCGGATTAAAATAAAAAAATTTTAATGTAGTTATTTATTTCAACCAAAGAAAATGACTTTTCTACCACAAAATATGGATTTTCAATTCCGAAAGGACGAATTTAGAACAAAGCAGTTGAGTTTTCAATAAAAAGATGCCTTGTTAATAAAATAATGAATTTTCCAAAAAATAGTTGACTTTTTAACCAAAAACATTATTTTCAGTCCGTAAGGACGAATTTTCTACCCAAAGAGAGGAATGTTCATCCTAGAAGTTAAATTTTTGACAAAAAAAAAAAATGTTTCACCAAACAGTGGAATTTTTTAATTACAAAGATGAATTTTTAACCCGAATTGTCGAAATTTTAATCCAAAAATATCAAACATCAATCAAAAACTGTAGTATTTTCAACTTTTCAAGTTTTCAATTTCAATGTATTAAATTCAATATATAAATTTCTAAATTAAAAAAAAATATTTATAAATTTCAATTTATTTCTGCAGTCAAAAAGACGAATTTTTTAGAACACAGTTTAAAAGAAAAAACACAAATTTTTAAGAAGATAGTTGGATTTTTAATCTACAAAGTTGAATTTTCAACAAAAAAATGTAATAGATAATATTTGAACCAAAAAATATAAAATTGAAAACCAAAAAATTAATGTTCTACAAAAAAAACTAAAAAAAACAGCGAATTTTTAACCTAAATGATGAATTCTCTAACAAAAAATATGAATTTTGAACACGTGATGATTTTTGAGACAAGAAAGAAAAAACTTGCACCAAAAACAGTTTTAAGTATTAACAAAAAAGTTGATTTTCCACCAAAAAGTTGCATTTTTGACCAAACAAGGGGAAATTTCAACCAAAGAATATGAGATTTCTACAAAATAAAAACGAATTATCAACTAAAAACATACAATTATATTTAAAAATGAATAAAAAACCTTTACTGTTAAAGAAAATGTTAACTAAGTGGTTCAAATTTGTCTCAAGTACTCTAATTTTCAATTTAAAAAAAGATCAATTTCCAGCAAAATAGTTCATATTTCAGCCCAAGAGACATATTTTAAACCAAATATATGAATCTTCCACTGGAATAATCAAATTTTCAATAAAAAATGTAGTTTTCAACCAAAGAAATTAATTTTCAAACAAAAATGATGAAACTTCAAGAAAAATGTTTTTTTTTAACAAAACAGTTAAAGCTTTAAGGAAATAGTTGAAATTTCTAAACCAAAGCCGAATTTTTAAAGAAGTGGTTGAATTTTCAAAGGAGAAATATTTCAGTTGAATCTTCAACAGCAAAATATGAATTTTCAACAAAATATTTAAATTTTTAATAGAGAAGAATGAGTTTTTCAAATGAAAATTGTTGCATTTTCAACCAAATAATAAAATCCTTAACTGAAAATATAATTAATTTTAAAAAAACTTCATTTCCAAAATTCCCTAATTTTGCCCGGACTAAAATTTTACTTAAAAACATGTTTAACATAAAATCTTTTATAACGAGATAAAACAATTTGAAATGTCATTTAATTTGTTTAAACTTATTATTCTTGACAGCCATTTAAATGCCCCTGACAGAAATTTCCTGACCTATGCAAGATTTTCATCAAAATTCCTGACTTTTCCTGACCAATTAAATTCCCAGACTTACCTAATTTCCACGTTTTATCTGACTTACGTCCACTCTGAATAAAATCTATTGAATAGGGAAAAGAATGAAAAGGATTTGTGCAGAAAGAAGATTGTTACTATCAATGCTGATTATTTTTCATTGATGGGAATAGTTAACTTTTGTATTACGATCCCTGCCATCTAGTCTAGGAGAGGGGGGGGGGCTCCAACCAAGTGCTTTTTTTATGTATTTTGACCTCCTGATTACGAATATTAAGGGTGGATTGTCCAAAAGTTAATAGGTAATTAGTTATTAACAATTTAATTGTTTAAACGACCACAGTTAGCTTGTTTGAAAACTTATTATTATTATGGCACCGTAAATGTATTCCTCATATCACAGAGAATGCGTCGGTTTTTTCACATATAAAAAATGTTGATTAGAACTCGAGTTATAACAATTGAGGCGTCGGATGCAAAAAGGAGTTATAGAATTATTTTGCTGGAGTGGGGAGGCCCCTGAGCTCCTGAAAATGAAGTCTTGAATTTTAATTTTTAAAATAT
>JAAAKG020049593.1:0-18457 GCA_010014905.2 Druon quercuslanigerum
TTTGTGTACACTAAATAAAAATACAAATGTTCAAAAATTATTATATTATATTATATTATTTTATTAAATTATTGAATAAGTTATTATTTAAGCTCATTATTGAGGTTTTTAAAAATAATTTAATGTTCCTTTTTTGTTTTTTAAGTTCTAGAATTCTGGATTAATAAAATAATTCTGTTGTGATTTGGAAAAATCCCGAATATTAAAATTCGCGTATGATACAATTGCCGAAAATTAAAAATATCAAATTAGAAAATTCGCGAATTATAAAATTTCCGAATGATAAAATTGACGGCAGTTAATAATATTACCGAATTGGAAAATTCCCGAATCATAAAATTACCGACAGAAAATTGCCGAATTATGAAATATCCGAACTGGAAAATTCCCGAATATAAACAATTACAATTTTTATAAATATGTTTGATTGATTACACAATAAAATAATGAAATTTTATTTTTTAAATAATTTTAACATTTAAAATTTCGAAAATTATTGATTGAATTTAAAATAACAATAATTTTAAATGAAATATTTCTTGTTAACGAATTTTTTTTAATGTACATAGTGTTTTTAAAAAATACAAAAAGCGTTCGCAAAAATCGAATTTTAAAGTTATATATATAATTTTTTGAAAATCGTTATAAGGTGGGTGATTGTTTTGGGTTCGAGGGGCAAATTTTGTCAAATTTAGAAGGTGTAAAAAATCAAATTTTCAAGTTTAAAAAATGAGAATTTAGCTAACAGCTATTAAGCTTAATTTGACCAAATTTGACTCACGAACCGAAAAAAATTATCTTCTGTTTAATTCGTACCTTATAGCGATTTTCAAATACATCTATATTTAAAATTCGATTTTTTAAGAACGCTTTTTGAATTTTTAAAAATAATATGCACATTTAAACAATGCTTCATCCGGAAGAATTTTATCAAAAATTATTGTTATTTTTAATTCAAACAATAATATATTATTGTTATTTGTATTTGTATTTGTATTGTATTTGTAATCAATAAAACATATTTATCAAATAAAATTGTAAGTGTTTAAATTCGTGAATTTTATTATTCTGGATTTTTTCAATTCGGTGATACTATTAACTGTCGGGAATTTTATTATTCAGGAATTTTATTATTCGAGAATTTTATTGTTCGGGAGTTTTTCAATTCGTTATTTTTATTTTTCGGCAATTTCAAATATCAAATTTTTAAATTTCAAATTCACGAATTTTATTAGTCGGGAATTTTCATTCGTCCCTAATATTGTTCACTGTCAATTAACGCGAAGCGAGGGATATAAAAGTGTAATTAAATTAAATTAAATTTCTATTTTATTCATTTTTGTTTGTTTACTATATATTTGTTTTAAAAATTTTTAAATATTTTTCTCTTATAATTTCACACACTTCAATTTAAGTTTTTCTTTTGCAAGTTTTTACAGACACCAAATTCTTGTTGTTCCGTCGCTCGTGAAACCCAGAGTAACTCGGCCGTCGCACAGTGAAGCAAAAAGGATACATCTGCACAAAACAATTTTCAGCCCAAATTATCATCCAATTTGCAAGTTTTTTTTTTTTATTTAAAAAATTTCACATCTTTTTAACAGAGCACATTTTCGAAATTTTTTTTCTAAAAAATTACATAAAAATTGGTTGTCTTTTCCCTATAGCCAAAAAATTATTACATACTTGCAAATAATCTGAATTAAGATATTAAATCATTAAAAACCATTTCCTGCATTATTGAATAAATACATTTGTTTGGTTTGTTGTAAAAAAGTTAGTGAACAAAAGTTAAATTTATTTAAACAAAATACTCAATTCTGGTCTTATTGAAAATTATCACAAGAAGTATATTTTTCATATTAGCGATTGATTATTTTAAAAAAATCTATATCTATTGAAAAAGTTTAAAAATAATGCATTTGTTTATTTAATTGCCATACAAAATTATGAATTAATTATTTTTATTTTTAGTTATTTCAAAGTACTTTTTTCATTTAATAATATGAATCCAATATATTTTTAATATTGAGAATAAAGAAAATATAAATTTTTTTCACTAATTTGTTTATAATGATTTAACATTTTTTATTTAACGAGTACTGCTAAACGTCATTTTCAATGAGTGTATAATACAAAATTTTTAATAAGATTTTTCGAAGATGAAAAGTCAAATAAAAATTGTGGACGTGAAATTGATTACTACACATTTTTACGAATAATTTTATTAGAAACCCAAATTTTGCATTAATAATCACGTTTAAAAAGTTTGTCATGTTCATTTTTAGAAAAAAAAATGTTTAAGAAAAAAAATCAAAATCAGTGGACATGATCGTAATATTGGAAATTTCTTATTTTGAAATATAAAACAATATATTAATAATTATTTAAAAATTTAAAAAGTAATATTTTGTTCTTAGAAATAAGATTTTTTAAATTTTGAAACAGACAATGTTGGAAATGACCCTATGCCCTCTTAATTTAATTTATTTTCATAAAGAGGATTCTGGAACATCATAAATGAAAATTAATACTCGTTTTTGCAATTATTTTAGAAAATTGAAAAAAAATCGATTTCTAAACATTGCTTAATTTGATATTTTTTATTTTTTTTTTTTTGATATTCCAAAGATTCTTCTTAAAAACAATCACACTTTTTTTATCCTCAAAGAATGTCAATAAATGTTTTAATATTTAAAAAGTAATATTTCGTCTGCAGGAATAAGACTCAGTTCACTTTTTTCAACCGAAAAATTAAAAAATAAAAAAAAATGTTAAAATCGATAACTCTACGAACGAAAATTTGTAGAAAAAAAATATCTTTAGATTGTTTTGTATGCGTAAATGAAACTAATGCAGAGTAGGTCACAAGCGTTTGTTAAATTTATTATGCAATTTATAATAAATTATTGAGAATAGCAATTTTTACTGTGAGAAAGCTTGTACATATATTTAGATTTAAATTTATAAAACATAACTAATTTCCAATTGAATTATATGCTAATTGATGCATAGTTGAGAATTCAGTGCGTAATTATTGATACACTGCATAATATTCAAACTATTATTTATAAATTTCTTCGATTTAAAAAAAAATAATTCTAGTAAAATAAATTAAATGCAGGAAATATTTTATTTATATTCTTCAGGTTAAGTGTAATTTCATAATCATATGAATAGTGATAATATAAGAAGACAACAGACGCGAAAAATACGTTCATTACAAAAAGGAATTGAAGTGAAAATGTTACAGTGCCAATGAAATTAAAAAAGCCAACGAAATAAAAAAAACTGTTTTGTCAGTTGAAATCCTGAGTACTGATTTAATCAGTTAAATTTTAAGTTCTTCGAAGTTAAAGGATAAAATAGCATTTTAAGTAACAGGATGAACATGGTCATATTGGTCTTAACAAAATTGTGGAAGTGATTCTAAAAAAAAGTAAAACTCATGTCGTTCGTTATAATACCTAAAATAATTTCTTCTTACATCTCTCACATTCTCTTCTCATATCTCGATACAATTTCATCCAGTTGTATTTAATATTGTTCCGAATATTAAGGCTAATCTTCAAAGATAAATTCAAATGGCCTCTTAAAAGTGGCCTCTTTACAACAAGCATTCTAACAAGTTCTTTAATTTAAAAAAAAAATCAGCAGGATGAGTGTTTTAGTTTTGTGAAACCTGAATGTAGTTGCCCCATGGTAAATCAATGTTGATAAACCCAAATTACTTAGGATGACAAATCAAAGCAGGATGAGGCAAAGTCAATCAAAAAACGATTCAGAAGGTATATCAGGGTCGAGGTGATGGGTTATTATCAAGGTGTACATCCCGATTCAGAACAGGAGTAAGGATCTTATCGCTAAGCTTCCAGTTTCGACGGTCCTTCATCTCGTGATCACCCTCTGGGTAATGTTCTTTGAGGCCGCCGCGGTGCGCCAACCACGCCTCCTCCACGGTTCGTCCGTCCTTTACGCCCTTGCGGTTTTAGTACAGTTTTTTTTTTTCTTTTACCTTTTTTGCTTTTCCTTGTGGCTCTCGAAGCCCGGGAGCGATCTTCCACAAGCTAGGCTTCGGTTCGCAAACAGGGCGATGTAGCGATTTCGACATTTTTATAGCTGCTCAAATCGTTAGTGTGCTACATGAGGTTCAGGAATAGAACTTTGATCGATCTTTCTTTGGTCTGAGGAATTAAACTCAAATCTGGGGGCTATTAGGTAACTTTTTCACTTTCATTTCACTTCTACTGTGCCGAAGTTTGGGTTAGTTTTTTATTTTAATTGTGACAATTGACATGAAAGGGGAAGTGATAATGATAAAGCCATCTTCGCGTTTTGTGAATCAGACTCAAGAGAAATTTCCTCTTGTCAGAAGAATGACACAAATGAAATATAATCTAAAATATAAGCTTAAAAGGTATTTTATTTGTCACGAAAATAATCTTTTTGTAGCAAACATTATTCTTTTGCTAGAAACTTCACCTAATCTTACAGCTAAGTAATTCTGGTTGTGCAAAGAAGAAATTCAAGTGGAGCAAAACAAAACTGGCAAGATGACGATGCTTTTGTTTCAAGACATAACCTAACGGAAAATTTATTATCATCTTTATTTAAACAAAGGAAACCCGCTGACGTAATATGTGAACGACCCGTGATTGAGGAGTGAGCGAACATAATAAATCCTTTTTTTTATTGAATTATGCATGGGATTAGGAGTTTTAGTACTCGAGGAATATAATAATTGACCTTTGCTGCAGTAAAAAATTCTGAAATATGGAAACTGCTATTTAAAAACATTATATCCTTCAAGATATACTATTTGAATTTTTCCTTTATCTGTGGTGTTTTTTAGATACAGCATTTGTCTTATTAATTATTGGTCGCTAATTTCTCAATTATAAATCTACTAATGCTCAAAATGGACAAATTTAAACTTAATCAGCAAAGATGTCAGTGGTCTTTCTCTTCTGGACTTAAATTTATTACTTCCAATAAGATTCCACAATATTAAGTAAAATTATCTCCTTCATCGACGGTAGCCCTCATCAGCAAAAACAACATCAAAGAAGAACAAGTTCTGATATAAGTAACAGTTAAAAATTACAATTAAAAATTCATGAAATTCTTATAATACCTATAGATCTACTAAAATTACAATAATAGTTTTGATACATGAAGAAAATTTTTAGTTGGACAAGGGTTTGGTTAGGAACATTTAAGATAACATATAAAGATCAGAAATCAAAAACGTTTAGTTTATGCATAATTTTGTTAAAGTTTTGAATTAAATATAATAATTAATGTCTTTATTCATTCCTCTCCACACTGGTTCTAAGTTTTCACCTTCTTTTTTATTTATTTTTATTTATTTATTTGTATTTATTTGTAGAAAGTTTATGTGGATAATTAAACTCTCTAAGGAACAGGCAGCTATAATGCAAATAATGATTATATATTATTATTCTATTATATTAATGCGACAATTCATTAGTATAAGTCACTTTGACATCATGTAAAACTTTCACAACATAAAAATTACGAATTTTTTTCTGCGTGGAATTATTTTATCAGTGATATTAAAGAAATTCATTTTTCAGCATAGATTACAGAGTGAATTTAAAAAAATTTGATGCCAAATTAGAAAGTAATTCATTTTTGCTAACTTAATTGCAAGAACTTTTTTAGTTAAGAAAAATCTATCCAGAATCACTTTGAATGTCACTTGATATATGATAACCTGATGCAATTAATTTTTTTACTTTTTAGTTCATCAAAGAAAGTGTATTACAACAAAACCATTTGTTTGCTCATCTCTTAACACTAAATATACAATTTTAATCAATATTATTGCATTAGACTTATTCTGTGGGAAAATATTTGGTAAAATTAACATTTACCTCTTTTATAAACAATTTTCGTTAACAAATCAAACAAATATTTCATTAATTCAAACTTGTTTAATTTAAGGGAAATTTATTTTATTCAAACACGCTAAAGATATTATATCATTTAATTTTTTTTCTTTTTTTTCTTATATTTATTCTATTTTTTCAGACTTCTGAAGCTTAAAAAAATATTAATCCCCAGACAATAAACTTTGTTATTAATAACAATTATATCGTAAGGGCTATAATTGTCATAAATAATTAAAATAAAATATAGAAAATTTTTATCTACTTTTTCACGTAAAAAATTCTTCTTTATATTATATCTAACAAAATAGCTTCTCATATCTGAAAAATTCATTGAAATTGTTTATTTATTTTAGCTTAAAATAATATAAGCCTAATAATAGAATTTGAATCCAGCCCTGTAATAATTCTGATTAGCTATTTCGATGTATATAAAAATTTTTCTCTAAAAAAAAAATAAAAATGTTGTATATTTGTTTCTCTAAATTATTTATAACAAGCCAATGGTTAAATTTTGACAATATTCTGTAGATTTCCAAGGATCATAAAGCTATTTTATTAAATATAAAAGTGAAAATTAATTAATGTTTTGTGTCAACAATTAAATGTAGGTTTGTAAGTTTAAGAAGTTACTTTGATACATTTTAGATGCCAAAGGTTTTTTTTGTGATGAAAAAAGCATTAAAATTTTTAATGTTTTTGAACTTTGTTTATACATGATGAAATTTAATTCTGAGAAAGAAACATTTTTTGATAAAAAATACACTTTTCTTCTCATTTTCTTTTTTAAAAATAGGCTTAACTTTAAGAAGAACAGGAATATTACTTTGTAAGTTTGTTAAGAATCTAAAGTATGAATCTTCCTTTAATCTTACATAGAAATTTTCATTTCTTATTTTTAACATTTCTGAACTTCTACATAATCTCCGAATGTCAAAATTATTAGGCGCGTTTAAAAAAAAGTTAATTGTTTATGTTTTTAATACCAGTAAATAAAAATCCAGGCATGTAAAAGCGCGCGTGCATTTACTGCTAGCAATCAATAAACAGTAATCAACAATCACACTTTATTTTTATTAAGTTTTATTCAAGGTGCTTGAACAAATGAATTCAGCGTGACGTATGAGAACTGAAAAAATTGTTGACTCCTTCAGAATTACATTACTCTTTTCATCGCTTTCAAACCGCCCACTGCCAGTTCCATACAGAACGTTTCGCATCCGGTGCATGCAGTTGCATGTGTGCCAAAAGCGCAAAAATGAAAAAGATCCTGACTATTGCCCACTGTACTGCGTAGTACACACAGACAAACAAACACACACAAACATACACAAATAAACGAGACTTGCAAAGAGTGTAAATCTCCAGAGACAGTGATGCCTGTAGCCGAAGGCATTCTAAGACCGCCGAGACGGAGGAGAAGAGGAAGAAAAAATCCTTACTTTTCACCACATGACAGCTGTCAGTTAAATCTATTTTCCAGCACAAGATCTCCGCAAGTAAAAACTTCACAACGGCATCATATTTTTGTAAAAACTACATCGTGCTTTGTAACTATTATCATACTTCTGTTGCCTTCTCAACAACCTGTTGCTGCTGAAGAAATCTACCTACCATTAATAAAAACAGCAAATTCCCAATAAATCTTGCTTTATCTGAAAACTGCTCACAATATTTCACTATTGAAATAAGATATCTAAACCACAAATGACACAAATTTCATAACACACTACACGAGAATTCGCTTCATCTTATACGTATTAGAGAATCCCTTTCACGGTTTGTACCAACATGACGAACAATGATAACTTGCGATAAATTGCAAAGTCCATATGAAATAGAAAACTCCTTGATATTCGCTCCATCATACAAGTGTAAAGATTTTAGTGATCTTCCTCTACTTTCATCCTGAGAACGATATCCACGTGGTTCTTGTAAGTGATTAGATCCATGAATCAAGGATACCAAAATGGCGTCTTCATACAAACTCGCTATGACAACACACGAGGCACGTTTGCATTTGCAAATTAAAACAAGACATCGATTTCGCATACCGAAAAGAGCATCCTGACAGCAAAGAAGATGTGACGAAACCGTGGTGTATCAGAACAGGTGTAACGCGTTGCGGTAGTAGGCACCAACTGATCTCACATAACAACGGTGGATAAAATTGTTGCGTTTCCACCAAAAATTATCCTCTTTTTAAAAAGTACAAAATTGTGGTAATTTAGCCCCCACCGCCGGAGCGGAGGCATCGAACGTCCGAGAGACCATATAAGTGAGGGGAAAAACGGGGGCCTTTTGCTCGTGCACTAACAACACGGGACAATTATGGTTTTAGCTGAGGTTAATAGCAATAGCTGAGGCGGCTTCACAGGATCCTCGTTTTTCGCTCATAACTTACTTTATCTCCAGAAAGACGAAAATCTCTGAATTTTATTTCTTTATAATACTTGATTTCAATTCAAGATGTACTTATTCGTCACGAAACCTATTTTTGTAAATGCTTATTTTACTCGAAGTAAGAGCAGAGAATTTCAAGTGACCGTTCTTTTAATTTCAAAATATGTCAGATTTTCTCTATACATTTTTAAAATTAAATTTCAACGTGTTTTAAGATATTTTCTCGAACCGATACTAGG
This sequence comes from Druon quercuslanigerum, assembly GCA_010014905.2. NCBI lineage: Eukaryota > Metazoa > Arthropoda > Insecta > Hymenoptera > Cynipidae > Druon > Druon quercuslanigerum. The sequence continues at coordinate 8,555 of JAAAKG020049593.1, forward strand.
TCCGAAGTAGCCAGAGAGTGGCCTCGTTGCACTGGCTCTTGTGAACTCACCTCGTGCTTAAGCGTCCGAGAGGGGCATACTATGAAATTAGTATAATCACGATCAAAATTACTCGCGCCACGCGGCGCGGAACCACCAACCGCTGCTCAAATAGCCCGCCCCGCGGTCGCCAATCAGAAGAAACGGCGGCCATGTTGCGCAGAACTTGATGCGTATTGGTAGCTTCAAATTACCGCAAAAGTGGATAATTTTCACATGCACGAACTCTTCACTTAAAGAGAACTGCAGAACTAAACCTAAATCAAAAGCGAATGTAACAGACTACAACTTTTCGTTCTGTCTTAAAACGATTCTTACCCAATCAATTACATCTGACACTACCCCCAAAAGATTCAAAAGAATTCAGAAGTAATTGGGTGAGCCAAGACTTGAATACGGTTCGTGGAACTTTTTGGATGCATGAGTGTTTTGGTAGGCCGGAATTACATGAAGTTAATAAAGCGGAATTGAATCAATTATTCTAATTCGCAGTGGTTTTTTTTTCATTGCTCCATTGGCGCTCCACTCAAGTGCTTACGCTGGGAAAGATAGATCATCCTTATCCTATTTATGTCTCTGTAGCTGTACATTCCTTTAAATCGATTTCTTTTTAAAAATCATAATGACAGATTCTTTTATGCATATCAAGTTTTTAAAAATTTCGTGAGGAAAATACCGAACGTAGATGGAAATTTCCTCATTAGTTTGGGAATTTTCCTGAAGTTTCTGTAGCGAAAACTCCCCAAAATTTGGGGAATATTACTTGACTGGGTCCCTATGTTACTGTAGAAGAATGTTTAAAATTTCGAGAATTTTTCCAAAATTTGTCAAATAAAGTATTTCCTACAATTTGTGGAATATTAATAAAAATCTAAGGGTCCGCTTGACCGTAGTTCAGTAGAGGAGCCTCGTCCTGAAGAAACCCATTCTTGGGCATAGTAGCCTCGGCACTAGGTAAATATGCTTTGCTTCGCGTCGACTGCTCACTTAAACACTCGACGCGTCATTTCTGTTACGAGAGAGGCGTACGTCGCGCCCTGGCGGATTTTCTTCTAAACTACCAGATCCAAGAAACAAGATTTAAATTAAGGCGGTAGTGAAGTTATAATTTATTATGATATAATAAATATTAATTTAATTATTGTACGTCATAATTGAATATTATTATTATATATTGTATGATTATTAGAAACTAAGCTTGGGGTGAAAACTTTCTACTAATCATATAACCATTAGAGAGCAATGAAGCATGACGCATATAGCATCGATGAAATACATAAAATATATAGAAACTAACTAAGTAAGTATTTTATGCAATTAATAATCAGCTGAGTTTATTTTCGTCCATTTATATTATTATTTAATTGGTCTCTTTCTTGATTGTCCTTTAATGGCGTAACCGCGTGGCATATGTGCAAATAAAACAAAATAAAAAATTTAAGTAAAATATAATCGAATCATATGATTCCTTGATCATTGATTCAGTCATTAATCGTTGATTTAATTAAAACAATCAATTTATTATACAAAAGGACAATGAGATAATAGAAGAAGTTCATTAATATTTATAGGTCAATCTTCCATGGGAAAATTACCATCACGTTGCGTAAAATAGTCAATTTCCTATCATTTCAGCGAAATTCCCAACTGCCTGAGGAATATTACGCTTATTGACAAAATATTTCCAAAACTTTGGTACAGTTGGGAAAATTCCCAAAAATTTTTAGAGTGTATCAGAATTTGCCAATTAAGATTGCGGATCCAGTAGAACCTTCAACAAGTCCGATTTTCCAATCAGTTCTTTGTTTCTGGGAAGTAATTTTTATTCTCAATTAAAAATATTTACATAAAAGATTGTGTAAGATTTTTTCATAAAATACATATCGTCTACTGTGTAGACTAGCAAGGTCGTCGCGCGGCTCCCGTTGCAGTTCTCAACTATAATTATGTGTACGAACAAAATGTTTTATTATCTCGCGTCTGTTGTGGCTATCCATTGAAATGCATGTGTATATCTCTTTTTGTACGTGTATATGTACATTCACATAAAAATATATACACATGCATGAAGGTATACGTACTTTAAATGTATCTGCTGTATCCGCCTCACGCCGCGGGGGGATCCCCAATTCCCCAGAGCCACTTTACCCGTTATTTTACGTTACGTTACGAAGAGTAGCCGCTGATTATAGTTTTAATTATTATTCGCTGCGGTCCAGCTCTAAAATTAGAGGATCCGGATGTTGCTACTCTTATTCTCCATTAGGAATCTATCTTTAATGACGATATCTGAAGCAATAAGAGTATTAACTGGACCTCTTTTTGATGCGTATCATAGGTGAAAATATCCACGTAGAATTCCGCCTGAAACTGTCCAACCACGTGATAATCCACATGAAAATTTCAAACCTTCCATATGAATATATTTACGTAGAATTCCATGCGAAAACCACTTGTAGACTTATTGGTAACTTATTGATAAATTTCAATTTGTATCATTCTTGCACATACCTATAAGTTTCACTTTTCGAAATTAACAATATTATTAATTCATGTCGCAGTTCGAGTGAATCTTCATCTTCTATTTTCTGACGTTTATTTATTTATTTTCACCATTTTTGTTCTTTTCGGGAGAATCAATATTTCAATAAGATTAGATAAAATATAGTGAAGTTAGTAAAAAGATTTTTTGGCACGGCATTTGTAACCGTAAACATATATAATTACTCAACACGTTAAAGCGAATTCCTCGTCAAACACTTTCAGTTTCAAGCTAAATTGCATTTTCAACAGCAATTAGACACGGACGGGATTCTTGATTTACATCGTCGCACACGCATATTTTATCAATTTTAACACCACACATTTCGTTATATGTTAAAAATTTCTTTCGCAATTTTACGAAATATATAGTGGAAGTTTTTTGCAGTTGCGTCTTTAGTAAAAATACGAAACGGTTCGTAATTTGCAGTAGCGCTAACGGCATCGTCTTTCAGGTGCATGTTTTCAAAAAATCCAAAAATTTTTTCCTAATTTTCTGAAATAATAACGTAAAATTTCAAGGGTAACAAATTACTTTTCGGGTAATTATAATTTTTATACATACTCATTGTATATGCATTAAAATTTTAATTAACCGAAATAAATGTATTACCCTTGGAGATTTAAGTTACCGTAACTGAAATCAGATGCGTTATATGTATCTAGTCAAGAAAAGTCTCGATGCTATTTCCTACTTTCTCACTTTTTATTTTGTCACAGAAACTATCAGGAATTAGTCCAAAATAAAATAGGCATATTTTATCGCTGTCTTTCTTCTGTAATCCTTTTCATTTTCTATAATCCTTCTGAATTTTGATGTATAATCGCAACAATTCGAGACTATAAGGACTCTCTGCGTCTAAAACCAATATTAGAAAACCATGTACACTGTAAAAAATGTTTTGGAAATTTTCCAAAAAATTTTGAGAAGCTTTTCACACAATTACTTTGAGCTTTGGGAATATTCCCGAACATTCGAGGGGGAAAATCTCAAAGAATGGTAGGAATTTTACCAAAAGTTAAGGAAACTTCCCAACATTTCGTGAGGAAAATTGTCAACCTAGATGGGAATTAACTCATTAGTTTGGGAATTTTCACGAACTTTCTGCAGGGAAAAGTCCCCAAATCAGTCACCAGTCCCCAGTTATTGCCGAGTAATGTTTAAAATTTCGAGAATTTTTCTAAAACTTGTAAAGGGAAACATTCTCCAAAATTTGTCGGCTGCTCTCTTAAACACACGACGCGTCATTTCTGTTGTGAGAGAAGCGTACGTCGCGCCCTGGCGGATTTTCTTCATTGTTTATTGATTATTGATATCAATCGAACGCGGTCTGCTTGATGCTTGATGTAGAAAGTGCATGGAGAAACATCGGGCAGATGTTAATGTTATTCATCAGCTTCAGTGGTCGATACGTGAGTTGAAGACGAGGAAGCTAAAAAAACTAAGCCTGCCAATCCCTCTATCCTAGGGCACGAATAAGAATTAGGACCATGTATAGTCGCAGCCGAGCTTAAAGTACGCTGGCGTCTAGCCACCGCTCGACTGCCCTCTGTAATTATACCGTATATACAACGCCGTGTATGTTCCCGCCGGGGGCGAACAGCCGCCTTCTTCGGCTCCACGTACACCTCCTCCGTAGAAAGAACTCTTTCGTCCTTGTTCCTTCCCCCAAGTTTGAATGACTAACTGCCTTCGTTCCCCGAAAATGGGATATAGGTATAGATAGGTGCTTCTACTGGGTCACTCAAAAAACCCTTTTCAACAATTACATGATCTCTTCAGAGAAATTCTTAATTATCTGCACGAAAGCTTGCAACACACCTATATATCGAGCAAAATGTTACATTCACATAACAGATCTTCAAAACTCTACAAATTTCTTTAGTGCAGTACTCTTAATTGTATGTCCATGGTACAATTTACAGTGTACATGCATTGATGGTGAAAAGAATTACTATGTCAACTGTTATAAACATCCAACAAAAACTTAGTATGATACTTTTCATTCTACATTGTAGATACAATTATGGAGGTATTTACACAGCATATCTTCAAAACTCTTTACCAATTTCCTTAGTAAGTACTGTACATTGTACATTGTAAATTGATGTTACAATGTACATTCTAAATTGTACATTGACGGTGAAAGCAATTACTGTATCAACTATGTTTACCATGGAATCATATACATTGTGAACTGTACATTGGTAGTGAAAAGAAATACTATATGTTGACAAATGAAAGCGATCGTTTTCATTTGATGTTCAATGTAGTTGATATAGTTATTCTTTTTATCATCATTTTCCCTCCCTTTAACGAGTGCAGACAATATACAACATAATATGGGCCAATCTCTGGAATTTTTAACTTTTATTTGTTCCGGTAACAGAGAAAAAAATGTTATTGTAGCACATCACTAGGAATGTTTTTGTGAATTGTATGGACCATTACTCATACACATTATATTTGTTCAGGGACCTTGCTACCTTTACTGCTTTTAGTAAAGATAAAATTGAGCATTTATAGCTTTCAATGTCCGATTAAAATGATCCAGATCAGTAAAATGATATTTGTATACCACACTACAAATCGATGTGTCAAATGTGTATAAAAATAATATCGTAATATGGCATCTTAGGATTTAGATAAAGGAACCTATTCTACCTCTTATTGTAAATTACAGGTTAGGTCAATTGAAAAATATTAAATAGAAGACCCGACAGGTATAACGTTAGATCAACAAATTAATACACTTTCTTTAAAATTACACACAGAAAAAGAATTAAGTTTATTCAGCAAAACAGTTTGCTTCTTGAAAAGAAAAAAATTGGCCAACTCAAAACTTACTTCTATTTAAAAAATACAATGAATTCGTTTTAAATCATCCAAAAAAATTTGCATAAATGATTGTTCATAGTATAAAAAAACGCTTTCTAAACCCAAGAATAATCTCTTCAGTTTCGTAGTGTACATATATAATTCATAAAACAAACTATGTTATATAAAAAAGTATTAGCAACATATGCTCACACTTTGAATAAACATTCCAACAAATCAGATTTGTGTGGATCTATTATTATCTCTTCGTAGGCGTCAATTATTATTAGATATACGTGATATAAGTTTAGAACTTACAAGAAATAGTCAATTTTAGTCCTGAAGTATCTTCCTTTAATAATAGCACAAAGAAAAAATGAGGGTTCGATAATGTTGCGGCTTGAGTAAAATTTGGTATCATTTAGAACTGAGACTCCAATAGAACTCCTTTTGATGGTTTTATTCTTTTTAAAACAAACTAAACAAAATAAAATTATATTAAACCAAATTAAATTGAACAAAAGAAATACCTAACTTCCTAAAAATGGTAATATTAATGTAATGTTGCAAGCGTATATTGTATTATTTTAAATAATAACGCGCTTTTTACGAACATGCGCAGTTGAAAAAGTCGGATTTTCAAAATAACCTCAAAACCTGTGATATTTTTTATGTGCGCTATCTTCCTTTCAAGAATGACTCATGTCTATGATTTTAGTGTCTTCATTAAAATTTGCACAGTGCAATATGATTTAATCCGAATTACAAAATAAAATGCGCAACATTAACTTGTAAAATATTCGAAGTTATTCGAAGTAGAAGTGTCAAAAAAGGGCTCTATTTAAACCATTTTAATCCATACATTGGATGCCCGATAAGAAGGCTTGCATTGAAAGGTATTAAAAATCTTGAGTCCCTAAGAATGTCTTTTTTGTCCTTCGTTTTTTAATCCTCATTAGGCGGCGAAAATAATAAGATTCCAATCTCTTTTAAAGCCTCAATAGTAACCTCAAATAAATTAAAACACATTTTTCGTTTGATGCATTAAAACGCGTTCCAAAAAAGCCACAACTGGATGCATGGAATTTTTCAATACTTTTTAATGCAAGCCTTTTCCTACCGAGTAAATTATTACTTATGAAGCATGCTTGTATGCATCGGCACACAGAAAAATCTAAAGATAAAATCTGTTGCAGATAAGTTTTGAAACGGTTAAAAATTAAACGTGTTTCTGTGACAATCTCGCGGAGGTTAGGAGAATAATTTTGACGTCATCTACTACGTGACATTGTCAGCTATAATTACTATTGCTTCATTTGCGGTACAGCTGACAACGTGACGTAGAGATGACACCAAAATTATTCTCCTGGCCACGGTGAAACTTATTTCGCTGAAATACCTTCAATTTTCAACAGCTCAAAAATTTATCTGCAACATATTTTTTAAAATTTTTAAATTTTTAAAATTTTTTTATATTTTTTAAAAATGAGAAAAACGGTTTCTTGGTTCTCGAAGTGGAATAGTTTTAAACACGAAGTGCTACAAGGAGACTCAACGCCTATGGCGAAGATCGTGGAAAACACCCCACAATCGAGATCGCCTGTCCTCAGATTTTCATTTATTCCCAGACGAGAGCGCTACGTGCGGAAACTGTAGGAACGACGAGCAATAACACGTTAATAATTAAACGCGCATTTCGGAATTACAATCATTTCAACTACACGTTATAGTTTTGATTTCTTTTTCGGGTATTACACTAGATCTTCCATGTCTATGCTTACTTTTCATTATTTTTCTATTCCTCATTTTTATGAGAAATTTTTATTATTTTCACTTCGTGGTGACACCCGCTGACACCCAACATAACCAAACTTAAACTATAACGACAATTGACGGTCCAGACTCCATAGCAGACGACAATTTCTAATTGCACATTTCCACTGAAGGGGCGCTCGCATCGCGGAATAAATGAAAATCCGAGGACAGGGGATCCCGAAAAGGCGCCAGCTGAAATACATGGCGTTAAGTCTCCTTGTAGTATTTCATGACTTTAAAATTAAATTTAAACGTGTTCATCTCATAAAGCAGTTCATAACACGAAAAAAATTTAAACTTTAGATCGAATTCAGGTGACAGATTCGTTGCACACGTAGAATCGCCATTTTCATTTAGATTAGTGAACTCAAGCAATAGTAGGTAGCGCTGGCGACGTAATTTTGTAACTTCGAATAAAACACCAAGTGTTTCGGATTTACTTAGAATGCATCGCTCGAAGCGCCTCTTGTGTGAAAATGCGAAACCGAGAATATTTTCATAGTTCTCTCATTTTTCTTTGACTAATATTTCATTTCAAATCATTAATGTTCAAATATCAGCATTCTGATCTTGCAATACTTTTAATACAGAAGATTTTATAAATGGTATTAAACAGTATTTCATATACTAATCTAAAATTTTCAAATTTAATAATTTATTTAAAAAAAAACATAAGGGCGCATTTCTATGAAATAAAGATTTTTCATTTAAAAAATAAATAAAAGAATCTAAATTATTGAACCTTCAAACCAGCAGACAATATTTTGTTTAAAAAAGACTAATTTTCAACAAAGTAGATAAATTTTCAACCAAAGAGATAAAGTTTTAAATAAAAATATAAATCTCTAACAAAAATGTGATTTCTTAAAAAAGTGATTTAACCAAATCTTTTTATCAAATTAGTAGAGTATTCAAGCAAAGAAGAATGGTTTTTAACAAAAAAATTGCATTTACATTTAAAAAAATGGAATTTATTCTGAAATAGATGAAGTTTTAAATGAAAAAGATAAATTTCCAAAAAAAAAATTTGAATCTTCTATTGAAAAAGATTTTAGTCGAGTGTTTACGATGAAAAAATATGAATTTTTCAACGAGAAATAATTTTTTACGAAAAAAATTGAATTTTCAATTCAAAGAGACGAATTTTTAACCAAAAAATGACAAATTTTTTATATGAGCGGAACTTTAATCCGGGAAATATTTTAGTTCATTTTTCAACACCAAAATATAATTGTTAACAAGTAAATTTTCTACGAAATAGTTGAATTGTCAAAAAAATAGTAGAAGATTCAACCGAAAAGTATGACGTTGCATTTTTACCCAAAAAAGATCATATTTTTCTAAAGAAAAAGAAAAACAATTTTTATGAATAGTTGAATTTTCATCCAAAAAATATTTCAGTTCGTTTTTCAACACTCAAATATTATATTTAAACAGTAGAATTTTCAACCAAAAATGATGACTTTTTAACGAAATTGTTGAATTTTCATCGAACCAATTGCATTTTTATCTTTAGAAAGATGTAATTTCTGCTAAAGCAGGTGATTTTTAAAATTAAAAAAACAAACTTTCAAAAAAAGAGTTAAATTTTGAACCGAAAAGTTGCATTTTTATACAAGAAAGATAAAATTCTAGCTAACTCAGATGAATGAAAGAAAAAACCTTTAAAAAAATATTTTAATTACCATGTAAAGAATATGAAAAATGTTTAATCTTCAGACGAAATTTGTTGGGAATTTTCAAAATTCTAATCTGAAAATTTTCATTTTTAACCTTTTTAACTTGACCTATTTTCGAACTCTTAATCTAAAATTATTCAGATTCAATATTTTTCAATTCAAAATAAGATTGTTCCATTTTAAACGCTTTGAATTAAAAATTATACAATCTCAACTAACTTCTAATAAAATTATCCATTTAAAACAAAATTATAATCTGAATTTTTTCAATTTGGAACGCTTTTAATTAGAAATAATACAGTTTTAATTCCCTTCAATTATAAAGATCGTATTTTAAAAATTTTGTTGTAAAATATTTCATTTTTAATGTTTTGAACTTGTCCAATTTTAGAAATTTTCTTATAATCTTAAATCATTGAAATTAGCGATTCTTATGTTTAAAATAAAATTGTTCCATTTTGTAAGCTTTAAATTAGAAATTATACAACTTACCAAACTTTTCTGAAATATTTGTTCAATTTTCCAAATTTAATTTAAAAGTGTACAATTTGGAACACTTTTAATTAGAAATATTACATAGTTAAACTTGTATTTCAACGCTTTTCCGCAAGAGGCGCTTCGAACGATGCCAACTAACTTAATCCGAATCCGTGCTTGGGGTCGTATTCTTAAGTCATGATGTATTCATAAGAGTAAAAGAAACAGAGAGCGCAAAATTGGAAGATAAGTACTCTCTATCTCTTTTACTCTAATGACTGTTCTGCTGGCTGGCGACCAGTAGACATGCGTGGGAATAAACCTTTAATTAACTTTTAAAAGTGGCATCAAAAATTATCTCAAGTGAAAACCAGAGGGAAATGTGTCCAAAAAAGTGAAAAGTACAAATGTTACTGCCGTAGACAAGAAATGTTTTCTCCAAATTTTAAAACAATATGCACCAGGCTGGGTCGACTCCCATGGAAGGCGATGACCACTTATATTGACGGTGGCACCATCTACAATAAGGACAAT
>JAAAKG020049604.1:0-18456 GCA_010014905.2 Druon quercuslanigerum
GCTCGAAGAAAGGGAACAAAAGCGGAGAAAAAGCGAGGCAGGGGAAGCACTGCAAGTGGTCCGTGGCCATCCCTGGACTAAATAATAAAAGAAGACACTCCTTTTATTTAAAGAAATATTTTTAATTAGATGATGAAGGTTCACGAAGTGTAAAACATAATTTCCAAAAACAAAATGAAGTTTATTTCAGATTAAAATAAAAATATAGAACTGCACGGATATGTTGTATTCTTAATATATGGCTAATTTTTAAGATAAATGTTGAGAAACTTGTGGATATAGGTAATAGAGACGATTCTAAAATCTGACAAACCCGTATTTTTTTATTTTCGGAAGAGCATATGAGAAAAATATTTTTAAAGACAAAATACGTAGGTAAACATGAAAGTTAGAAGAAAAAAATTTGAATGGATTTTTGTACCACCCTAGTACCATGTCAGTTGCTATTTATAAATCTATTCACTATTTCTATTTATGCTGGTATAGGGTAATTCCATAGATAGCTTTTTCGCTCAGACATCCGGAAAAAATTGTCTGTTAAAGGAGATGTATTTTTTAACCAAAGAGTTAAATTTTCAAGTACAACCAAGTACATTTGCAAACAAAATTGTAAAGTTTAAAGCTAACAAGATTTTCAAGCAATAGTTAAATTTATGACAGAATATGTCGCTGAATTTTTAACTTGCAAAGAAAATTTTTTAAGCCAGTAAACCAACGTTCCAACAAGAGACTAGCCATCAAGAAAATACATGATTGCACTAACTATCACGGAATCAACTGCTAGCATCAGGTACAAATTTTTTCCATACGATGACTAATTATTTATAAGAAAAAAATATTTTTTTCACTATAAAAATCTAAATCACCTAATTCATACATGGTCTAGTGACTGAGTATAAGAAGTTAATTTTTAATTCACAGAAACTAATCTCATTAAATTGCCGAAATATTCCTTAAGTTGGGAAAAACGGATTTTAGAGATACAGCAAAAGAATATATATGTAAATATATATTAGCATTTTTGAAATTGAATTATTTGCTTAGCCGGAGAGAATCTTGGTTTGCAACTACTGTAGTAAAATTCAGATTTATAGGGCGGCGCCTGCCTACTGGACATTCCTAAATTTCGGCTTAGTTCATGAGAGTAATCATGCCGTTTCCTACGTTCATTGTGAGGCGGGGTCTACATCTACGTTTACTATATATACCACTAAGAAAACTACTTGTCTCCAATATTGCAAAAATGTCACCATTGAATGTTGTCAATACAATTTATTCTGTGATGGGCAGACTCGCATGGACATGTTTTACCTAGTCGAAGCAGCGGTAAATCTATTTGAAAAGTGTATTTTCGAAACTCGAACCTTCGGTACTGATTGCTAGAGGGAATGAGCCGAATGAGTCCAAGCTGCCCAAGCCCATATCCAAGTACCTGGACTGGATGAGGACTGGTAGAAGCAATACTGGCAGGAGGAAGCCTGGCAGGAAGAAGCCTGACAGGGGGGAGCCTCGCAAGAGGAACCCTGATAGGAGGAAGCCTGGCAGGAGCAGTACTGACTGGATGAATACTGGCAGGAGGAGACGTGGCAGGAGGAAAACTGAACCTGTCACGTTTCGGAGGTTCGAATTTGGCAGCAAACTAAGGTGTGCGAAGAGAAGAAGATGGTCGCATTTCAGTTTTTTAGTTCAAGTGGGGATTTTAAGTCCAGGGATACGCTAAAGTCCAGAAAAACAGACGCTAATTGATTATTGAAAACAGTTACGAGTGAGAAGGTCAAAATTGCATGGCGCAAGCTTTATCCTGCTTATTTTAAGCTTCTTAGTCAGCTTTTTTAAACTGTACACGTCTAAATGCCATTGCGACCATAAAATCTCTTCACGTGTACAACTAGGAGACTGTTAACTGTGTACGTTAAAACTCAGTGGAATAAGGGCACATAGACTTATTTCGGCGGGAGTAGGGACACCCCTTGGGGTTTCAATAAATTTTTCGAATTTCAAATATTTAGTTTACTAGTTGAAGCCAAAAAATTGACTTTTTTGGAAAAATCAATTTTCATTCGTTTTTCACTTTCACTTGTGCTCAGTCAGTCAGTTTGTAGTCGTTTTCAATCAAACTTGTAGAGAATGTAGTTCGAAATATCTTTTGACGTCAAATTATGTAAAATCAACAGTAATTTAATAAGAAAGAAAGATATACGGGGCGCATCGGATACTATTCACTACGTCATTGTTAGCAGTGTAACTAAAGTGTGTGGTACTGCGGTTATAATAGAAGAATGTGTGGTGCTGCAGGGGCGAATGATATAATCCAAGAAGCTGCCCAGAAAACACTAAAAGAGGAAAGCATAACTACTAGTTAAGGAATGTAAAGATAAAATATAAAAAAGAAGTAAATGAGAAGTAATTTTGTTCCAAGAAGGTAACTAGTTTAGTAATGTACGCTGAGTAATATGAAGGAGTATGTGCCTCCTGAGTTAGGGGTGTAATCTAGAATTTTAGGATTGTTAAAGTTGCTGACGTAGACAGTCTGAATGCTGGTATGCTTAAATTCCGTGATAACTACATATCTCAGAGTTTAAGCGAGTTGGTAAGTGTATGTATCGAGTTAAAAGCAGTTGCAGATAACTTGAAAAAAGCGACAATGATCCAAATATAAAAACGAAAGTAAAATAAGAGCTACTGCAATAATTAGATATATCTGATTAACGAATGTGAGTAAAATATATTAAAAAGTACTTATTCATAGGGTACAGAATACAACAGAGGGAAGGATACAGAAAGTTTAAAGTGGATTTATGACAGAAAGATCAATGAAATTATTTTTTTAGACAAGCTATGAATTTTTTCATTCTAATCATATTTATTGAAGTAGAGTAAACAAATTTTCAAATTAAAAGAAATTAAACAAAAGTTTCGCAATTTGTTAAATGAAGTTATTGATTTAGCTGTAAAGAATCCTGATTTACAACTATTGTCCTAAAATAACTTTCTATATAACGGTGAATGCCTACTGGACATTCCTTAACTTCGTTTGGGGTCAATTTCGTTATCAAGCCACTGTCTATGTTTATTTTAACCCGAGGCCTACTTAGATGTTTACTATATATTCCATTTAGAAAACCACTGGGCTCCAGTATTGCGAAAACGTTACCATCTGATGTTGTAAGTACAATTTTTTCTGTTCTTGGTAGTGTCCCTTGAATATGGTTTTTCTTTAGGCATAGATGTGGCGAATCAAATGTGTATCTCCGAAATTCGAATTGTCGGTACTGATTGACATAAGGAATAAGCCGAATAAGTCCAAGTTGTCCAATTCCATATCCTAGTACCTCAAAATCAGGAGTCCCGCTAGGGGAAGACCTGGCAGGAGGAGACCTTGCAGTAGAACACCTGGCAGGAGGAGACCTAGACCTGACACGTAGTAGAAGCTCGGGTTCCTGCTCGGCAGAGGACTGAAGAGCAGAAGAAGTCTTTCGGGAACGACCCGCGTGAGAATTAGCAGGTAAATCAGCATAAGGGTTACAGCCGGACTGTGAACTCAATTCTGCACAAAGAAATAGGGATAAATTTGTTTGTGAAAATATACTCGTATATGTCCAAGCATCATGACACTTTAAACTGTGTCCGATATTAAATTTTTAGCATACGCTTTCAAAGCATTTAAAAGCTTTACATAAATTTTAGGGATTCTTTAAACAATACGTAGCATTTATTTTTTTGAGGGGAGGGGATAATTTTGAGCGAAACGCTTGTTTTAAAGATACATACATTCACTACTAAAAAAAGTTGCGGTAGTGGAAGGGAAGGAGTGGGGTGGGATTGCCAGAAAAAAGTGCAAAGTACTTCTTAAAGCACCCCTTATGAGAAACTAGGAGAACAGCAAAAAAAAACTCGTCAAGGTTCGTTCAAAAAACCACATCACATTTATATTTTATTTCTTATTTAGCACAAATAGAGATAGAGTTTTGGTAAAATGAGTAATTGCGATAGAATGCGAATTTGATTGTACGAAGTATTATTTGCGAAAAACTTAAAAAAATTAAACTATATATTACAGTAATATACATACCAATAGAATTGAACGCCAAATATAAGAGAAAATTATAAATGATATTCATCTTTTCCAATCAAAGGATAAGAGTGTGGTGATAAATGTAAGTAATGTGTATTCTGTTGGTTGCCTTGGCTCTAAAACTTGTTATCTCGTGGCTTTATTGGTCCCTAATCTCGTCTTTCTGTGATTTTATTTAAACTTAAAAATTATAATTAGGACATGCCAAGTTTCTTTTTAACTCTCTGCAAAAACGACATATAAAATGTTCTAAATGAGATTCACGTGATTTACAACGTTGTATAAGAAATCCTTACAGGCTTTCCTGCGAATTTTGATTTATGAGTTATAGTTAATTTACGAAACGGTGTCTATTTTTCTAGATATTATGATTTAAAAAAAATGTATTTAATAAGAAACGTCATAATTTTTTCTATTCGTTAAATTTTATATTTTTAATTGTTTGAACGAAGAATGTATATCTTATATGGATATGATAAAATAATTTGGAACGAGCATATCTAAATATGTACTAAACAGATCCTTTATCAAAGAACGAAAAATTTTCCATTAAAATTAACTGGAAGACGACCAGTAGAACGAAAAAATAACCTTCTCTTTCTCTCTTTTTAACTAAGCAGTAGAACTTTTTACTTGAGAAATATGAATTCGCAACGAACAATGTAAAAAAATTTATATTCTAAATTATCAATGTTTCTTATTTAAAACTCTAATTTCATTTTAAACACAACTTGAAGTAGTTTCTTGGTATAAAATTTGGCAGAGGCAACTTTTTAATGTAAAAAATTCTAACGAGTTTAAATTTCGTTTTGAACTGTTGAAGGTATACCAAATGTTCATGTAGACAGTTGGGAGGGTAATATCTGTGCACATCTTAATTTCATTAATAACAGCTGAGATAGGAGAATCGTTGCACATCCAAATTTCATCATGTACAGGTCAGAGTGTACCATCTGTGGACGTGCACATATGGTACAATCTTAATTGTGTACGTCCAAACGCAGTGGTACCAAATTTTCTTGATCAAATGTAGATAGGATTTGAACTTACTTTGGAAACATATAAAGAGAATTTTTATAAATATAACAATTGGGGTGAAATGCGGATTCAATTGGATAAATTCGTTCTTACGAAAAGCTTAAAAATGTTAAAAAAAACTATATTTTATAATCTTACACTTACCAATATAATTAAGCACCAAGCATAAGACCAAAGTATAAACGACCCTCATCTTTTTCATTCAGTGAAAAAAGTGTACTCGTAGGTAGCAATGTAAGAAATTTGTATTTTGCAGCTTCATTTAAATAAATGGCCTCTATCTAATGGATCTATGGGCGTCCGAGCCTGTCTCTCTGAGATTAGATATCACATCTAGCGACTGTATTTGTATTTAATTGTATTCTTTCGAAAAAAGATTATGGCCCACGGTCGTTAAAATAATGTAAAATAAGACAAATTTTAGTAAAAAAATTAGTCATGCGTGGTTCTGAATACAGAGGAATTCAGATGAAGAATCTGAAGGAAGCAAAAGTACAAATGAGCTGTTAAAATACTATAAATAAAAGTATAGAAGAGGAAATTTATAAGATGCTCATAAACCATAAGGATATAGAGCATCAGCTATGATCCAAAATGCTTTTGCTAGGAGTTCGACTGAAGTGTGTGGTACTGCGGATGTAATAGAAGAATGTCTGGTAATGCAAGGTGGAATGATAAAATCCAAAGAGCCACCCAGAAACAGACAAAAGCATATAACAATGTTGAGTATCACATGCCTGAGTGATGAGGAGTGTAATCGATTTGAAAGTTATTACAGGCACAAAAAGAGCAATTAAAAACGACTAGACAGCGAATTTTAAGATCAAATAAAAAAAAAAGAAGAGAAGAAAATGCAAAGCGGTTTTGAAAGGAGCAAGAAACTTGTTCATTAATTTATGGTGAGATTAATAAATCTCAGTTCAATATTCTACTATGTATAAAATATATTTGAAACTATTCTCATCACAAATTATCTTCTCTTAAAACTGAAGATTGAGCTAAAAGAATCAAAACCTACGGAGAAATGTCTCTATTTAGTAAATTTAAAAAATGAATTTTTATTAACATTCTATTGAAAAACATACCCACTTCTAGCATGCTGTTTATTTTTTTTCCAAACTGGTTTATTTTTTCAAAGAGAATTAACTCTATAACCTAATTATCGATCGCGAATTTCCTTAGATGTGTAAACCACAGTTGTCGATTTAAGTTACGATAATTATTATATTTAAGAAAATATATTCAAAATGTACGCATTAAGCGTACGAAAAAAGCGCGTTCAAAAATGTGTTAAATTTTCTGTCTAAAAAAATACCCAGTTATTTTCCGGATTTCCTGTTTCAGTAGCAGCCCTGATCCTAATTCGAGACAAATTATTATTTTTTAGACAGAATTTAATGTTCCAACTTCATGATTGTAAATAGTATATATTTTAAGTAATTTTTGATGTTTTCGTTGAAGTGCAGGGAAAATGAAATTTAGGTTTACAAATTATTTAATAACCTTTTTACTAACACTGAAGCTGATAAATTATATTATGTCGTCTCGGGCAAGTTGATACAAAGGAAAACAACAGTCACTTGGCAGGAATAAAATTCTTACAACTTCTTAATGATGATTCATTTAGAATAATTCTTTCTGCAGAAAAAATAATCATACCTTTATAAAAAAAAATCTGCTCGAAATTTGTTGTGCCTTAAAAGTAGTTCATGTTGCCATATAACCAATTAAACAAATATCACTAAAAAATCATTTATTTTAGACAAGGCATGACTTTCTCGATTGGTGACGTTCCGCGAGGCAGACTGCAGCTGTTTCTTCAATCTCTTCTACTGATAAAATTCATTGATCTAAAGTGACCAAATTCTTACAAAAAAAGAAAATGAACAAAAATTATAAATTTATCTTAAATTGAATTATTACTTTAGCTGTAGAGAATCCTAGTTTGCAACTATTGTCGAAAAAAATCTATCTATATAACGGTGGTTTCCGACAGGACATTCCCTAACTTCGTCTGGGGTCAAGATTGTAATCACGCCACTGAAAATGCTTTAAAAAAAAGACAATGCAAATTCATTGTGATCAACGTTTTTCGGAATCGGGTTTAGAGCATTTTAAAGCTTTATAGACATTTTTGGGATTGCGCAAAGAATTTGTGACGCTCCTTTTCTCGAGTAGAGGGTGGCTGTTACTCCGAGCGTTACCTTAATAATAATATTGGAAGCTTCTAATGTGTGCCCTAAGGGTTTACATTTTTCTTGCACCTTCTTCCTATTTCTTAACACACCTCCCACACACTTACTTGGTGGTGAGAGAGGGACCTCCATTTCAAGGTGGGTTCCGAACCACCAAGAGCAACAGCCTAAAGTACTTAGAGAACCTTTTTCTCTAGAGGTACCGGTCCCACGACTCTCCGAAGATGAACAAATCCCTTGAGTTACCTTAATGTTACAGATACGTAAACCATTGGCTTTGAATATTGTCTTGGGAGAAAGAAAAACTTTCCGGAATAGAAGTGTTGCCAGTAAAAGGTTTTAGAAACAGTTAAGAGGATACGAAAAGAAAAAGGATATAGTATTTGGAAGGGTAGAACCTGTGCACGTCTAAATTTATTTGTGCACAGTTAAGAGTATACCATATGTCCACGTGCACATTTGGGAGAATACCATATGTGTAAACCTAAATTTCAACGTTCGAAGTTGCAAAAGTGCCATCTGTGCACGTGTACAGCTTATCGTGTTCAGTTTAAAGTATCTCACCTCAGAAGTTGCAGTGATGGTGGTGCACCCTCTATTCACGTGCACATATGAAATACACTTAAAACTTTACGTCATAACAACGTCCTTCAGAGCGCTCTTTATGAAATTCAAATTAAATTTGTTATCACCTTATAGAAATATAGATAGAGTTTTGATAAAGATTGTAAGTGCGATATAATGAGATAAAATTATTATACATACCAATAGAATTACACAGAAAGTACAGGACCAAATTAGAAACGATTCTCATATTTCCTAATTCGAGGTAAACGTATAATTAGCAATGTAAGTAATGTGTCTTCTGTCGGTTGATTAAAACAATAAGCTGCTATCTCGCAGATTTATTGGTCCTTAATATTGTCTGACTGTCATTATACTCTATAATATAAGATCATATTTGGGTTATGTCCAAGTCTTTCTTAATTGGCTGCTCGAATATAGCAGCAATTTAGCTTACGTTTTTTCCCCAATAATAAGTGCCAAAAAACACAAAAACAAATTATTAAAATTTTAGAAACTGAAATTTAAGTAATTTTTTAAAATTGGATTTATTGGTCAAGTTTACTTATATTTTCAAAAAATTGCATAAAACAAGGGATTCAAGACCGATGTATGGCCCTTTAATTTTTTATCATCTCTTTTTTTGATAAATAATTTTTTAAATAAATTGTGCTGTTTATCTGAAAATTAATTTTTTTTTGCTTTTCAACGTTATTTATCACAAATAAAAAAAGTACGCTTTTTATCAAGCAGTAATTATCTAAGAATAGTAGAAATTTAATGTTCGGGGTTGAAAATTTATGTTTTTGTTTGAATATCGGTCTTTTTGGACAGAAAATTAATCTTCTTATTCTACTTCTTTGGTGCAAAAATTGAACTATATTTTTGAAATTTCGCTTGGTTTTGCTAAAAATTATTTTTTGAAACAGAAAATGAAACTATGCGATTTTTGGCTTTAAAATTTATATTCTTTATTTTAAAAATTAAAAGTTTAATTAAAAATTGATGTATTTTGTTCAAAGTTAATATTTTTTTTTGAGAAAATGAATCTTCGTGTTTGAAAATTCATATTTTTTGTTTACATATTTTGTTGTACATTTAACTTTTTCGGTGGAAAATTAATCTCTTTAATTGCAATTTTCGGTTTTTTTCCTTCCTTCTTTGGCTAGTTTTCGATATAATCGTATGATGAATATTATCCATAAGATAAATAAATTTAGCAAATAAACATTCAAATTTTATATGAATTGCATGTATTTTGCAGGATTGAAAATAAAAGTACAAGTTACATGAAAATAAAAAAATATTTTGTAAAAAAAATCATGTCATTGCACCATTTTAGTATAAGGCTAGTTAACGCTCAGTTTTTATTAAGATATCGTACATCACTCGTAGAGTTACACGCGTATTCATGCTGAATTGAATGTTCGCGAGAAGGAATCAAATCTTGAATCTTTAGATCTTCGTGCAAGAACGTGCCTAACTCTACCTAAGAGATAATGTTAAATTATTTAAAAAATAGTATTAACATAAAATTGCAAAAATTGACGGTACCTATGTCAATATGGTATTCCAAAAGGTACCAATTTTCAATCTCTTCGACAGTAATACTGTTTTCTGGATACTACCTGAAGAGCGACAGCTTTTTACGGAGGAAGCCAATGATTCACGTTAAGTCGCAAAGTCTAGAATGATTGTAGAGGCTAGGAATGGTCACATAAAAACTATATTCAAATTCTTGGACAATTTCGCATCTTCCAAATCTGGGTCATTTTTATCGCTTTGCGATATAAGCTGATATAAACATGGCTCGACAATTGCTTCAGAATTGCTCGGATCCGTTTCATTTTTTCACTACAGATATCATTCACTGAATGGCTGCAAATTTTACATATTTATTTTGTTTAATTATTGGTTTAGCTGTAGAGAATCATGCCTTGCAACTGTTATCCTAAAATACAAATCTATACTGCGGCCTACAGGACATTCTCTTAGTTCGTCTGTGGACAACTTCGTAATCGCGCCCGTGCCTATGCTTATCTTCACGCGGGGCGTACGGTGGACTTTACGATATATTCCAGAGAGGGAACCACTAGTCTCTAATATTGCCCAAACATCACCATTAGATGTCGTTAACACAATGTTTTCTATGATTGGCAGGCTCGTTCGAACATGATTTTTTACAAGACATAGATGTGGTAATGATTGAAACGTATATCTTCGAAATTCGAATTGCCTGCATGGATTGTTACGGGGAATAAGCCGAATAAGCCCAAGTTGTCCAAGTCCATATCCAAGTATCAGAGGAGCAGGAATACTGGTAGAGGAAGACGTGGAAGGAAGAGACCTGGCAGGAGACCTGGTAGAAGAAGACGTGACAGGAGAAGACCTGGCAGAAGAAGACCTGGGAGATCGAGACCTTGCAGAAGGAGACCTGGGAGGTGAAGACCTAGCAGGAGGAGACCTGCTCGAAGGAGACCTGGACCTAAGGTGTAGCGGAGGCTCGGGCTCGGTAGGAGAATGACGAGCAGAAGAGGAATATCGGGAACTACCCAAGCGAAGTGTATTAGGCCAATCATCATTACGGTAATTGCCAGACTGCGAACTTAATTCTGCAACAGAAAATGCTGTTGTTGAAAACATACTCGTATGTGAATTTTATCTAATAATTATTTAAGTACTAAAAACGATACTAATCTGTCAAATTTATTTAAAATTTACATTCCCAGCGGGGCTGGGGTGTAACAGGTTTTGTAAATTATACTTCTTGACTAAAGACTTAACTGCTTAGTTGAAATTTTAAGTACTTTGATAAAAATTATTGCTATTAGTTTAAGATGTGTATCGTTGGCTGTAAGATTTACTCTTCCTTTAAAAATTCAAATATTTTGATATCTAAAGTTCAATTTTAGACTATGAGTTTCCCAATCATTTTTTTGGACAAAGAAGGCAAAATTTAGTTCGGCCTGGATTCAAACTGGGAACGCCACTATTTATGAGTGAACTTAGCAGACCTAAAATCTTTAGTGATTAATTCTAATCTGCATGAATGAACCAAATATTTTGTACGAAATTCAATTAATTCTATTTTACACCAGGGTATATAAAATTCATATTTAATTGTGAAACACGCTTAACTGTGTGCGTTAGGATTCAGTGGTGCGCAGTTGACTAGAAGATGTTCAGATCGAATTCGTGTTAATTTTGGAGAAACACAGAAAGAGTTTGGCTCAAAATAGTCATTACGATAGAATGCGTATTAAAAATACAACATACGCATTTGCGACAAGTTAAAAAATGTTTTAAAAACTATACAATATATAATTATACTTGCCAATAGATTTTAGGACAAAATATAAGAACAAAGTGTAAACGATCCTCATCTTTTCCAATTAGAGGAAAGAAAAATATTTAAGAGTTTCAGTAGTATATATTCTGTATCTTTTATTGACTAAAAAGTTGTTATCTCCTAGATTTTAAGGCCTACAAGTTTGTTTTTGTAAGATTATATTTTATCTTTAGATATTTTAATGTACAGTTAATTTCTGAAACCACATCCATTTCTTCGGGTTTCGCCTTTTATTTAAAAAATATTCACTTGAAACAAATTTTGCGCTAATACAAACAGGACAGGTTCAGACAATACGCTTTATTATTAACAAAAAACGAAACTCTAAAACCATCCTAGAAAATTTTTTGGAACATAACGTCGACGTGTTTGGGACACCAGCAGTTATTCTAACTAATGAAGGACAGGGTCACATTCCATCATCAG
Source organism: Druon quercuslanigerum (assembly GCA_010014905.2). Taxonomy (NCBI): domain Eukaryota; kingdom Metazoa; phylum Arthropoda; class Insecta; order Hymenoptera; family Cynipidae; genus Druon; species Druon quercuslanigerum. The sequence continues at coordinate 11,648 of JAAAKG020049604.1, forward strand.
GCAAACATAAATATAGATATACGTCACACGTAAACTACATGCATAACAATTACAACTTCAGTGACAGAAAGTAATATAGATTCGGATTTAATTCTCAAGTTTACAAATGCGATACGACGGGATTTTGCCTCTCGAGAATACATTCGAAGGAAACCAAAACGTTCCCTTGATAAAAGACCAACACAAACACATACCCACCTACACCCAACTAAAAATAAAAATAAAATCCAAACGTGAGAAATAAATAAAAAAGGTGAAAAAGGAAATCCAGCTACAACTAGAGAAGTTTAAAAGAATAATGCAAATTCATCTAATCTGTGAAACTAGAAACAACCTTAAATAGAGAAATAACAGCACGTGATACAAATTGTAATCCATATGAAAAGGTCCAGGTACAATAATCAAACTTTCAGATAAGAACATATTGATTATAAATTATATGCAAAAACTTATTTGTATCCTAATAGATTAAGGCATGCCAATTTATATTTTAGGCACTGCATGTGTGGGAAACGTAAAAAATGTAAGTACTTTGATGTGAAAATAGTTCATTTAATGAAAAGAAGCATGTTTAGTTTTTTAAATATTCATGTTAGAAGCAAACAAAGGATTTAATATAATCGGCCGTTGGATTGGAAAAAGGAAAATCAGAGAATCTGCATCGTGAGGTGTAGCTACTCTAAGGATCCGGTGCACTCTATTCGCTAGGATCTAAACTAAGGAGCTAAGCCTGGAGACCGAGGAGACATAATGTCTGCAAAGGTACCGCAGAGCGACTCTGAAAACTCATTCGTGGAAGGTATATTAAAACAGGAAGGGATCCAGTCTGAACGGGTGAGACTATATTTTTATAGTTGGTCTTCCTGTGTCCTTAATTAGAGACTTTGCGGCTTTGGACTACTGATCCTATTTGTGGGCAGGTTGCGTGGAGACCTAAATTCGTTACTGCTGGGACAACAGGAATAATCAGATGTTAGGTCATGATGCGTAGTTTCACCATACGCTGTGGGAAAGCACAAATATCAATGTGAAAGGAAGAGATCTAATGGAATCTCTATCGGCCACTCAGATGGAGATTCTAAATAGAGGTGACACTTCTAAATTCAAGAAGATAAACAACAAACAGGTTCTTTAGGTGACCACACTCTCACGGAACACAAATATATCTTATTTAAGCTAAACCTAAGAAAACCGGTAGTTCTAAAGATCAGAAGCCCTAGAAATAGACTTTGGAACTAAAATAGAGAGGAACTTAGATAAGGTCTTGTGGAACATTCCGCAAACTTAAGTCTTAGAAAGGAGCTGGATAGTTGAATACCCACCTTGAGATACTCCGCAAAAGGACAAGAACTATGTGCAGCATGATAAATAGAACTTAATTGCCTTCAGTCAGCCACATTTGTAAGATATCCTAGTATGAATACAATCAAAATATAAGAAAGTAGAAATTAGCAGGGTGGAGGGTCAGCTGCGAGGATTATAAAGGCATTTCGGAAACAGCGAGGATCTTCAAGGTCCTACATTGAAAATCGGAAGTTTGCCTCGTGGAATAAGCCGTAAGGACCTTCTGCCCCATTAAATTACCAGGCGTGGTTGACATCTGTCGAGCACTTTTAGAAAAAGGCTTGGAGTTTGTAGTTCCTCCACTGACGAATATTATTTATGGCACGTACAGATAAACAACACGTGCAATTGGCATGGAAGGACAGTAAAGTGGCCTTTATTCCCAAACTTGGGAAGAAAGGGTTACGCTGCTGAAAAAGATTTTTGGCCGATTAGCTTAACGTAGTTAATTATAAATACGTTGGAGACGCTGGACGGTAAATATATCAGGCATAAGGTGCTTTTGGATTTCCCACTGCACAGAGGGCAGCATGATTTCCAGGCAGGCTGCATGGTAGAAAAGCAACTCCATACTATAGCAGAAAAATTGAAGCAGCAGTTGGAACAATAGAATTAGGCTGTGTGCACGTCCTTGTCTATAGAGGGTGCCTTTAGTAATATTTTTCAGTTGTAATTGTCCGTTCTCATTTGCAATAAATGCGTGGTATTTTAGAGTGCCGGGAATTGTAATATCTTCAGTGAATCTAGTTTATAACTTTTTCCCATATCTATGTGATCTTTTTTCGAACTGAAAAGAAATACTGTTTCCTTTAAATGATTCTTAACCTATTCGAATAACTCCATCGTAGTTAGGATTGGATTCTGTTTTGAGCGCTGTAACCTAACTTTTTCCGCAAGTCCTTTTAAATTTCCACCAACCTTGCCATCTGGACCTTTTCCATGTACAGATGCCTGGAAATGTGTTTCTGCAGAAACTCCAAAGTCATTTTTGTGATTTAAAAGATTTATAAAGGCCTATTTAGTTTCAAAATGCTGCGCAGCTCCGTCTGTCACATAATAAATTTTGTTAACGACGCGGAACTTCATCTTGGGGTACTCGTTGATGAGCTTTTGAAATGTGTACACAGCTACATTATTACTTCAATATAGCCTGTATTATTTGCGGAGACGTTACAAATGTGTTTAAAACTATGTGATAAATTGTTATATTTACTAATAAAATTAAAAATAAAATATAATACCAACGTGTAATCTTCTCCAATCCATCATCTCCAATTAGAGAATAACAAAATTAAACAGTTTGCGTAATGTATATTTTGTCTCTTATGTTAATTGAAAAGTTGTTATCTTCTGAATTTATAGGCATCGAAGCTTGTTTATCTAAGATTATATTTTATTTCTAGATATTTTATTGTAAGTCTTTTTTGAAAATCAGCTACATTTTTATGGCTTTAATGAATTATTAAAAAGAAGTTGCTACACTATCCAAATATGTCCTGTAAAAATTCTTATATTTAGTCAAAATGAAACTATTTGATGAAAAATCTTATTTAGTTAATTTACTATTTTCCAACGAAATCAACCAAAAATCAATCAATACGTGTAAGTGGAAGAGAACCTGCGAGAAGAGAAGTAATAATTTAAAGAAGCAACTAAGTCGATTAAAAAGTCGCGATGATTTTAGGGAAACCAGGGCTCTAAATCGGCAAAATGATTTCGCAGTAGAGAAATTCATCAGGACAGTGTTAAAGTTTAGAAATAAACTTGGTTTTGACGTTCTAGGAACCAGTGTTAAGCAAAGCAAAATTTTCACAAGGAACATTTCCCCAAAATATTACCGAATCTATTACGAAAAATTTAGGAGGAATTAACAAAATATTAAAGTCAACAGCAAATCGATTAGGTTCCCAATGCAGTCGAACGACCGAATAACTATTGCGCTAGACGTTATTGCAGACGGAAAGTCATATTACTGACTTCATACGGGTTTCCTACAAAACCTTGAAAATCAAAATCAGAATAAATTTTTGTGTGAAAATGATCCATCTCAGGCTATAAAAGCCGCTTATACTCCATACTTTGGGAAAAATTATCTCCTTCATTATACTCGCTCTGAGTGATCCAAGTTGAGGATACGGTTTGAAACATTAGAATTGGAGAAAATAAACAGATTTTAGGCAATATTTGATCTACACGCCAAGAGGAATTACTGGTACTAATATCTAAGGCATAAATAGCAAAAAAGAAGGGAATGAATGTACCACCCGCTTTCAAGGCTTCAACAGAATTTTGGAAATTTATAAATTAGAGCAGTTACACTATATAGAACCTTCAATTCGACAACAAATTAACAAAGTAGTTGAAACCTGTGATGAAGTATTTGCACAATCCGGAATTTCATTACCAAGTGCTAAAATAACAGAATCTGAACTTACTGAAATTTACAAAGAACGGGCGGAAAGAAACAACAAGTTGGGAAAAAAATAAATCGAAAATCGGTTTCATGATTCCACTTAAGAACAGCTTAGTTTCCGTCAACTTTTCTGTTTTTAGTAAATACCTTATTTCATTTATACCTTTTTTATATTTGCACCCGCAAAATAATAACAGACATTTTTGCACTTACGGGTTATATGAGAAAAGAAGATTACATCTATTCCCGACACATAAGATAATTAAAAGAAATTTTTTTAATTACTTGACATGTCTGTAGTTCGTTTGTTTTGACTTGCTTTCTTTTACGATTTTTATAGCTTTCGCTACGATATCTATTTTCTTTTCTGTTTCCGTTCGCTTTGATACTTTTTCTGGAACAATTTCTTTCTTAGAATTCATTACTTTTTTCAATCAAGCTTCAAAAAAGGAGTTTCACCACGTGTTCTAAACATTAATGACACCGTAGTAATATCACACTATCAAGAATTTCTTTTACTCTCGAATTTTGATTCCTAGACTTACTTTTGGGTCAAACTGCGCCAAAATCTTTTACAGTTATCTGAGCTATCCCACCCCTCGTCCCATTCTCGTCGACTCGAAAAGTCATACCCCAATTGTGGCAATGGCAAATGCTAAAATATTTTTCTGGCCCTAAAAAACAGATTATAAGAAGCTATTTCCTTATCTCGGAATCATAGGAATGATTTCGTTGAGCCAATGCACGACTTTTTATCGAACAACAATATTTATTTAACTAAAGTAATCAAATCCTGGATACAAGGAAATAAACCGAAAATATAATTTTACTTGGATCCGTTACTATTTTTTCTTGCTGATATCAAATTCATAATAAGTCAAAGTCTTATTTTTTAATTCTAATTACTGGTTTTGCTGAAGAGAATCCCGATTTACAACTACTATCCTAAAGTACTTATTAATATGACGGCGGCTGCCCACTGGACATTCCCAAACTTCGTCTGGGGCCAACTTGGTAATCACGCCACTTTCCATGTTTATTTTAACCCGAGGTGTACTTTGACGTTTAATATATATTCCAACTAGAAAACCTGTAGTCTCCAATATTGCAAAAATGTCACCATTAGACGTTGTTAATACAATTTGTTCTGTTAGTGGTAGTCTCTCTCGAACCCGTTTGTTTTTTAGACATAGAAGTGGCGAATCAAAAGTGTATCTTCGAAATTCGAATTGTCGGTGCTGATTGTGGAGGGAAATAAGCCGAGTAAGTCCGAGCTGCCCAAGTCCATACCCAAGTGTCGGATGAGAAGAAGTACTGGCAGGAGGAGACCTCGACCTGGCCCGTAGTGAAAGCTCAAGCTCGGACTCGGCAGGAGACTGACGAGCAGAAGAATGATGCTGGGAATGATCCGAGGAAGGAGTTTTAGTCCAATCGTTATCGCCAGATTGTAAAGTTAATTCTGCAAGAGAAAATGGTGAATAATTATGTAATATTATATAAAATTTATTATTATTTTATTTTCAAACTCAGCGAAGGAAGAAAAAAATTTGCCAATTTGCATCATAGTAATTATTGGAAAATCCAATAGGAGCCAAACAACTTGATGATAAAAATTAATTTAAAGAAAAAAAAAGGGTTTTCAAGGAAAATTCACTCAAACTCCAAAGATTCAAGAAGTTCGGCAATTGGGAACTCAAAATACACGACCGTGAAAGGGGACGCTTATCCTAAATTTAAACAAGTGTGCTCTCGCATATTCCTGACTCTGAAATAAGGCAGGGCGAAGGGGAAAAAATTAGCCCGTTCCTTTGGAATTGAGACGCTCGTATCTGGGGAGCACCTGTTTCTTCGGAGCTCGTATCTTTGGATCTGAGTTAAATTTTCAATCTAGCTGATAAATTTTTAATTAAAATTGTGAACCTTCAATTGGAATATTTGCATTTTTTCATATTTGGCCCTAAGTCTAAGTTTTTCGTGTTCAAGCTTGTATAAAAGCTAATAGATTTTGTTAAAAACTTGGATTTGAACCGGAAACCCCACTGCTCCTAAAGTGAGCTATGTCAGCTGCACATTTCATTATTGCCTGCATTTTTTGTGAGCAATTCAGAGCGTACTATTTACGCACGTGCACATCTGGGATGGTACCATATATGAACTTCTAAGTTTCATCATGCATAGTTGCAGATATGCTCTCTGAAAACGTTTAAAGCTTATTGTGCACAGCTGCCATCTGAAAAGTGCATAGATTAAAGAACCAACTGTTCACGTGCACAGCTGGGAGTATAAAATCTGTTCCCATTTTAATTTCATCATCCACAGTTGGCGTGAACTTCTAAATTTGAAATCTGCCACAGTTCAGAGTGTACCATTTGTGTACGTGCACATATGGTACAGTCCTAATTGACTACGTCAAAATTCAGTGGTTCCCATTAGTTTGGAACAAATCCAGGTTAAAATCGTACTTATCTTTGACAAATAGAGATAGAGTTTAGATAAAAATAAAATTGTCAATTGGAAAATTGGTATTTTTAAAAGCTCAACAATGTTTTAAAAATTATGTATAATATTTTTATACTTACCAATATAATTAAGCGCGAAGCATACGAGCAGAGTATAAACAATCTTCATATTTTCAAATAAGAGAAAAAAGTATAGCTAATAGTGTCAGTAATCTGTATTCTCTTGCGTGATATAAAGAAATGGACTTCATCGTATGGATTTATGGCCGTCGAAGCCTGTCTCCAGGATATTAGGTTTCGTATTTAGCGACTGTATTTGCATTTGATAGCACGATTTCAAGCAAAAAAAATATTAACAAGGTTCGTTTAAAGAATTGTCACAATTTAAAATTTTTTGAGTTTTAGGATAAAATAGTTCTATCTTAATTTTTGTATTTTATGTACAAAAATTTAAATATGGATGACCTATCGCATGCAAAGACAGATTGAATAATACAAATTTAAGAACTAAAAATAGAAAATGTATCCTTTTCATTTGCGTGCTCGTTTGTTTATTTGACTATTTGCTTAGTTGGTTTTTGCGATTCTTTGTC